>JARNGD010000095.1:0-140388 GCA_031001845.1 Achaetomiella virescens
AACGCTGATGGCCTCGCTTCGGAGATGGGGATTTGGAGGGCAGAGGTCCAGGAACGGTTGGGCCGTCTCAGTGAAGCTGCTTCCAAATCCCATCTTCGCTGCTTCACAGTCTGAACAAACATTGGACGTCGGTGACTTCCAAATCCAAATGAGCTTCCATGTTTTGGAGCCCGTCCCTGAGGCTAGGGCCTCTTGCAACAGCTTGTTGGCTCGCGCTCTGTCTGTCGTCTCAGAAGCAAGGAGGCGCTGTCGGGAAAGGCAACGGACGCAGACCGCCGGTGTCCGGAGGCTAAAGACGAGCGTCGAGGTATCAATTGAAACTCTCACACTAATGTGGTACAGCCTGGAGCAATTCTTGCATTTGGCGAGCCCCAGGCCAAATGACCAGTCTGGAGCTCGTGCAAAGCCGGCTGGGATCGCGGATTAGCTGGTTTCTTCCCATCTCCATGCAGATGCGTGTATCCATTCTATCTTGTGCCGATAACGGCGGGCCCTCTGTCACATGAACATCCAAATAGCGCCAGCAACCGATGCTTGAGCAGGATGCCAACATCTGTGTACATACCAGCCGCTGCACCGGCAACCATGCTTCACTGTTTAACAATCGGCGTCGCCTCCGACAGTGTGTCACGGTTCTCTGGCACAAGGAGGTGGCATGGAGCCCCAGACTGCCCGGGAGGCTCGGCCGATCGACGCCAAGGAGAGCGAGGATCCGCCCACTTCACCCCACTGCTGCCAGGCCCAGGATCGCGGGGCTCGGTTGGACGTTCCAGGGTCGCACTGGTCTAGTATACGGCGCGTTGGCCACAGGGCAGTGGGCGAAACAACAACTGATGGGCGTGGAAAGAAAATCGAGCCCTTTTCCGCTTTCCTTTGTGGGGATGGCAAGTCTTCGATCTCCCAATTCTTTGACTATCTCCTGGGGTTTTTCCGTCTGCCCTGGAAAGGGGCGTCCTTGTTTCCTTCCTTCGTCGTGTTCTCCGCGGCCAAAAGCGTCGGCATCCTCCGCAGGCGTCCCCTCTCTCCCACGCTGTCCCCCAACAGAAAGGCGCATTTGCCAACCGCTTAATGTTAGCTTGCCCCTGAGCTAGCCCACCGGCATCGACGAAGCACGCAGACCTTGCAATTTGGCCGAGACATCAGCCTCGACTCACTGGGGAGACAATGCCGACAGCAGTGCTATCCCCGCCGAGGACAAGGGCGACCATTCCATGCAGTGTCCGGTTCAAACGCCTCCATCTTAGCAGCCAGGCCGGGTCTTCACAGGCTCGCCGTCGCCAGGGATCCCAGGAATACGGTCCCATGCTTCTGCATGCTGTGCAGGATTTCTCCCCTTGCCAGGCGAACGCGACCCAAGTGCGCGGGCATAGAACTGCGGTCATTCGCTGCCAGTCCCAATCTGCCGGCGATCTGGTTTCCCTCCTCGGTTAACTACTCGACTGCCCCCTACCATCTGATGTTGACAAACTCTGCCGAAAACGTGCCTGACGAAGTGAATACCCATTCTGGCTCTTTTTCCCACCTTGTCGTAAGCGTCCAGCCAGCCATGGTCTATTGTGGAAAGGCATCTCAAGGCTGCCAAAGTTGCCGAACAAGACGAATCAAGGTAAGCCCTGCCCGGGCGTTCCCTCGAATTACCTTTCCCACGTGGCCGGAACAATATCAAGGTTCGGCTCGCGTCACACGCATCTGTCAGCCGTTGGCTCCGCTCCCCATCCCTTGCCTATCTCTATTTATATCGATTACCATCCTCCGAGCCCGATCTCTCTTGGGCTGACCAACGCTAGTGCGACAAACTTCGACCAGAATGCACACAATGCGTCCGAATCCGGAAGCCTTGCCCAGGGTACCGGGACCAGCTCTCGTTGATGTTCCGGGATGAAAGCACCAAGGTCATGCAGAAAGCACACGCCCAGTGGGGGGTCACCGAGTCGCCCGAGTCGGGAGAACCCTCCGGTTCCTCACCGAGGTCGGCCGCGCCCGCTTCGACACGGAGCCGGTCGTCAGTTCCAGAGGCATCAACACCTCGATCCGGCTCCGCAGTCAAGAGCCGGAGGGCTTCGGAGGGAAAGCGGTTGGTGAGGGATATCTCTGCCACCCCCGTCGACAAGGCGATTCAGTTCTACATCGAGCACTACGTCATAGGCCTTCCTGATGAGCCCAAGGCCAGCAGCGAGCTGCAGGACAGCAAATGGGTTCACTCACGCGAGACCCGGGATATTATGGCCGCAGTCGGGATGGCCGGTCTGTCGAACCTTACGGGCGATAAGGAGATGAACATGCTGTCGAAGCATCATTATGGATTGGCCCTGAGCCGTATGGTATCAGCAATTCGGAATCCGACAAGCTTCGATATTGAGCTTGCCCTCCGGGCCACGGTAATGATGGCCATGTATGAGGTGAGCATCTCTCACCTGCGACGTGCCGACAAGCTTGCAGTCGCGGTCTGCTGATGATCACCTCATGCTCAACTGCTGCTAGGTCACTCGAGGGAGAGATGAGCCCGCCAGCCCTGCGCGGACGCACATCATGGGCGGCGCTGCCATCCTGTGCAGTGTCCTGCCTCTTCGACGCGGACCGGCCGACGGCCCTCGGGGTCTCTTGCAGCTATGCTTCTCCATGGTGGCTTCACTTCAAGGCTCCTTTCAGTACTCATCCCCAGAGCCCAACGTCTTGATCCCCACCACCCCGGAACCACAGTGCGCGAGCGCCCTGCCGGAAACCTTCTCCAGCTGGCTCTCCATCATCGACGAGACAGTCTCGCCGCAAGACGCTCCGTCCGCCGAACTGATCAAGATTATCACACGCTTCGTGCAGCTATCCTCCCTCGTCCGGAGCCAGCCCCTCCGCGACGACACCCCGCCAATAGCAGACATCATCCGCGAAGCGCTCGCCATCGACGCGGACCTCGACGCGTGGCAAGCCCGCCAGACGGGCAACTGGGCCGTCACCGAAGAGCGCGCCGCGGACGCCGCCTTCTTCCCCACCGACGCCGTCTTCGACGGCTGCTACCATGTCTACGCCAACATGTACATCGCCCGCGTCTGGAACCACTACCGCTGGGCGCGCATACTCGCCAACCAGCTCCTCCTGGAAGCAAGCTCCAAGTTCCCCATCATCAGCACCCGCCTCCTCTCCCCGCAACAACAAACCCTCTCCCTCTCCAGCCTCAAGACCCTCGCGCGAGACACCTTCGTGTCCATACCCACGCACTACCGCCACCCCAAACTGCAGCCTGCGCACTGTGACTTCTTTGACAGGACCAAGGGCGGGGCAGGGATCGGAATCGCGGGCATCCCGACGCTGCTGTTTGAAACAAAGGTGGCGGCGTGCGCGCCCGGGATTCCGCACCGCCACAGGGCGTGGGCGCTCGGCATGCTTGAGACGGTGTGGCGCGACACGGGCATGTTTCAGGCGCGGCGGCTGGCCGGGTTCTTGAGGGCCGTGGTGGAGGCGGAGGGGGAGCCACTGCCAATGAGGCTGCCGCCGCTGACGACGACGACAATGCCGACGAGGAAGGTTGGGTCTGAGCTTGAGCCTGATTCTGGTTTGAAGGATGGGGCGGACGTCGTCGGTTGGCGTGGCGAGGGAGATTGCGGCGGCCAGGGGGAGGTGATGTTGGATGGGGAGCGGGGTAAGGCCTGGAGGGTGGAAAGGGTTGATACACTTCTTCGGCCAGGACTGCTGCGCCGCAGGAGGTCCTGAGGGTGGAAGAGGCGTGAAGCGGTCATTGATGTTGCAACCGATGTGGTTGTTCCGGAGGCATTTATCTGGGTGGCATTTTGCAAATTACCTCGTGCTATTGAAGGCATCACGGAGTTAGGGGAGTGATAGCAGGTCTGCAAATTCGTAATAAATACAACGCAGATTTCATGCTGTCGATACAGCTCTATTCATGCGAAGTGGCCATTTGAATCGCCGTCTATCCGCTCGCAAGTACCGTCCACTTTCTCTACTAGTAGTGTTTTAGCTCCGTCGGAGCGCTGAGGGGTTCGTAAGGGGGCGACGTCCCGTCTAATCCTGATTAATAATGCTCCCATCCACCCTGCTCTTATACTTCTTCGCCTCGATATCGTCATCGGCGCGCCATGTCTCGGCCAGCGCAAACTTCGGATCCGGCTCCGGGAACCCCAACTGCGCCGCGCACCTTCAAAATCTCCTCCCGCATCCTCCGCGCAACCTCTATCCTAATCTCCTGCGCCTCCTTCCCAACCCTCAACTCCTCGCTCTCCAACTCCCCCGGCAGCGTCAACACCACCACCCCTTCCCGCCCCCATTCATCCTCTTCTGCTGCTCCCTTTGCACCAGCCTATCCCACCGCTTCTTCAGATCCCCAAACACCCCCTCGTAATCCAGCACTTCCCCAAACGCGACCCGCACCGTCTTGCCGATCCGCGGCAGGAACCGCGGAAACCCCCGGTCCTCCGACATGACGCGCTGGGTGCCGTCGATAAACATGGGCAGCACGTCCGGCACCGGGTCGGACTCGAGGATCAGGCGCGCCAGCCCCCACTTGAAGTAGCGTAGGTCGGTCGACGCGTGCTGGTGTACGCACCCCTCGGGAAGACGTGCACCCAGCTGTGGCGGCGGTAGTGCGGGAAGGAGAGCGGAGAGGGGTGGCTGTCGAGGCCGGTGGTGGTGTAGGTAGAGGGGGTGGGCGTTGCAGATGGGGAGGAGGGGTGGAGAGGAGGCGGATGGCTTGCGTGAGGGCGGGTTGGAACGGCCCGCCGAAGGGGGAGTGTTTAAGACGGTGGCAGGGGAGGACTTGGCCGGCGGTGAAGAAGTTGGAGAAGATCCTGAGGTGGGGTTAGTGTATCGGTGATGGTGGGGGATATAAGGGGGATGTGGCAGTACTTGTTGGCGAAGCAGATATCGGCCGCGCCCAGGGTCCAACGCAAGTTGGACGGATTAAAGGCGTAGCGGAGGGGGAGGATGCCCCAGACGACGGGGTCGTCGAGTCTGAGGCAGTGTGAGAGGCATGTTCGCATTGCGGTTCACATAGTGGCTCACACTCACACACTGATGTGGTTTGAGACTACGACAAGTCAGCACGTATTGGATTGCCTAAGGTAGGGTCTCTGAAGTCGCACCAGTCAGGAGCCCGCGCGTTCGGTTCGCAGGGTCTTTACGGCTGTCTAACAGGTTGAGAAACCGATCCAGGCCCGTCACTTCCACCCTGTTAAACGCATACAGAAAGACGCGCGAGATGACGCCCGTCATGCCCATGATCATGGCCGACTTGAGGCGCCATGAGAGGCTCGGCCTCTGGTGAGAGGGCGACACGGGAGCCGACATGGCGCTGCGGTAAAAGTCAAATTTTCAGTGCCGATTTAAGCAAAAAGGGACATGGTCTCGATGCCGCAATTTTCCAACTGTCGTTCAAGACGCCCACGATCACATTGATATTTGAGAAATAGATGAAACGAAGCTCCAATTGAAGAAACACTCCAGATGCAATTCGCCGCAAGGTTCCAGGGTCAATTCCAGTTTCCACAGGCTACCAATTGTTGGGGATCACAATTCCCCCAACCCTGCAGAAAAGGTTCGCGACAAGGACCGCCAAGACGCGAGCCGCAGGCGCTATTTGCACGTGTCAGACAGGGGGTGTGACTCCCCACAAGGCGCTAAGAGCTCGAGCCCGCATATCTGCTCCAGGCGATCTTAGAGCTTTGCAACTCGAGAGCCCTCAATATCAACAACCCAGACTTCACAGAGCAACCATCAATATCACAACAATGGCGCATAGTAAGTTCCGCACTGCTCTACGCAACATTGACTCTCCCATCTGACCTCCCAGGCAAAAGAAACACCAGCCGCCCGATTTTCACGTCGCACGAGCGGGCCATGGCGCGCGCCGCCTGGGGCTCGTCATCGGCGCGCCTCTCCCGCGACTCCTTCCTGCCCTTCGCCTCCTGCTGGCTGTGTCTCGAGCCTGCCATAGACCCCGTCGCATGCGCTCACACGCGATATCTTCTGCCGCGAGTGCGCCCTCAGCAACATCCTGGCCCAGAACAAGGAGATCAAGCGCGCCGAGAAGGCCCGCGAGCAGGAGGAGCGGGAGGCGCTGGAAGACAAGGCGCGCCGGGATGCGGAAGCGCAGGAACGCGCGATACAAGAGTTTGAGCTGATCCAGGCGGGGTTGAGTATTAAGAGGGGGAGTACGAGCGGTGAGGAGAGGCGGAAGCCCGAGCCGTCAGGACGGGAAGCGCAGGCTGAAACACCGCAAGGCGGGAAGAATGGTCAGGAGGCAGGGGCTAGGATAGGGGAAAAAGCGCAAGTTCTCGCTTGATGCGGACGAGGTTGCACGCATTGCTGAGGAAGAGCGGGCAATGGCGAGGAGGGCCATCGATGACGAAAAGGTGGGCTGAGCTTATGATTTAACCTCGACTCCTCGCTGACACGGTGGCACAGGCAGCAAAACCGACACTACCGTCCTTCTGGTCGCCCACGGTGACACCGAGCTCGAACAGCAACAACGCCCTGCACGAAGTGAAAAAGAAGGTCAAGACACAACCGACTTGCCCAGCAACGTCAGAGGACAAGCCACACCACTACTCATTACACACCCTCATCACCGTCAATTTCACCGAAGAGACAGACGCCAACACGAAGAAGCCACAGAGGATATGTCCGGCCTGCAAGAAGGGCCTGACAAATTCTTCCAGGGCCACCCTGGCCAAACCGTGCGGCCACGTCCTCTGCAAGAGCTGCGTGGACCAGTTTATGAAGCCGTCAGGAGGAGAGCCGATACGCTGTTATATTTGCGAGGCTGATCTGACGGTAAGGAAGGTGTCTGGAAACAAAGAAGGCAGGTCAGAAAAGGAGAAAATCCGGCCTGGCCTGGTGGAGCTGCGTCGGGAAGGCACCGGTTTCACGGCAGGCGGAAACAACCAGGTCAAGAAGGACGCTGTGACGTTTCACTTGCTGAGGCTTGGATATGGCTGTGGCTAGAAGTTACCCGTATGTCGGCCGAACAGCAAAGGTGCCAATCTCGGACACCCAATAGGGACAAAGTCTGGCTCAAGGTCAGACTATCTACTTGAGCCAGACTATTATTCATCTCATGTACCTGTCCTACCAAAAGCTGCGCGCAACAAGCCTGCGGCGGTATGCGTCCCCGAGTCGGCTGCGTCCCTAACATACCATGCCCTCTTCCGCACCTCGCTTGCCTCTGACACCGACGCCCGGACATACCGCTCCCGCACCTCCTCCCGCGCCTTCCTCATCTTTTCCGACAGTCTCGATCTGAATTGGGGATACCTCCTCAGGGCGGCCAGGATGGCGAAGTACAGCCGCACGATGAACCCATGGACGATGTCTTTGGACAGCATGGTCGTACCATGGCTCAAGAACCCCTTCAGCATCTCCCCGCCAATCCCATCATACAGCGCTCTCGGTCCTTCCGCCCTCGCTATTCTCAGCACCGTTGCAAAGATAGTCTCCCTCGGGCTCTTCCCATCCTCCCCCTTTTCCCCCGGCGCCGCCGACACCTGCACCCTTGCCTTGGCGATCTGAAACGGATACGTCGCGGCCGTTGCAACCACCTTGCTCACAGCCGCGAGGATGAACGTCGTTCTCGCCCCGGGCTCCTCCCACTTCTCCCTCGGCACCACCGCCCGTTTCAAAATCTGCTGCAGGAAAAAGGTGATGCTGGGTTGAGCGTCAGCACCAAGCTCGCCGAGTACCCGGCCCACAGCCCATCACGCCGCGCTCCCTCCTGATCTCCTCGACGACCTCCCCGAAGCTCAGGTCCTGCGCAGATTTGTGCGTGTCATCTTTGCCGTCAAGAAAGCTCGCCGTCTGCCTCCGCGTAACAACGTTGCTCACGGGCGTGGTGAACAGCTTGGCACACGCCCCTGCGGCCGCGCCCACCGCCAACTCTTCCACAACCCGGAGATACGGCAGGCCCTTCCTGCCGACCAGCCTCCGCGCTCGGAACCACTGTTCTGTCGTCAGCCTCATGCCTTCGCATTTCGCGAGCAAAGCCCCCGCCCCCTCCTGTGGCACCTCCCGCAGACCGACCTTTCATACTCTCACCTGCAACCCCTTAACCACCCGAACAAACGAAAAGAGAGCGAAAAAAAGGGGGAAGGGGGGAGGGGAGGGCGGGAACGCAGAAAAGCTCACCGTGTAAAACAAAAAGAACAAAAAAGAATCCGCGGCGCCCTTGCCCACGTCCGCCGCGAGCCCGGCAAAGAACGCGCCGAAGCCGCCCTCGCGCGCGTAGATCTGCGCGAACGCGTCCAGGACGCCGCCGTAAGCGTCCTCGGGGCGGATGGCGCCATCGGCGCGGAGCTGGCGCTGCACCTTTAGGCGCGTGTTGACAAGGTCGAGCGGGTAGGTGGCCAGAGTCGAGAGGACGGTGCCGGAGGCGCCGGAGAGGGCATGCCCCAGGGAGGGGAGGAGGGTTGATTCGTTCATGGTATGGTGTAGCTACGTGGATGGGGTTGGATTGTGGCAGGTTTCTGATTTGAATTCTGGGTGGTTTGTTGGCTGAGAATCTGGAGAGAGAACGCTACTACCTCCTATGGCTCATAGAGACACGTAAGGGGGACTAAGGGAGATGGAGGGATCACACGATGATGAGAGGAATGTTCAATTGCACTCAAAATGCATGTACAAACAACAGCGGCTGTTCAACGCGGTGGGCATCCCGATGGTAGATCATCTCGACTGGGCCATGATGGTCGGCTGCGACAAGCCGAGGTCTGGGGGGCGACAGCAACGACGTCATCCCGCGTCTCGTTTGGGGGACCATGGTTGCAGTGCAGGCCCACTCGATGATGTGCACTGCATGCTGCATGCTGCATGGATGTGGACTTTGATGAACTGAAGACTCCAAGGTCCCTTCCCGGTGACTTTGATTTGTCGGCTCATGCCCACCGCATGTTGCTCACTCGTCTCTAGGATGTTAAGGCAGCTGGACTCACCACCCACATCATCACGTTCTAACTTCCTCAGTTTTGATATCCGGATTGACATTTTTAGCTGGGTTTCAAACCATCTATGTCTTGGAAAGCGAACGAGCCATAAATAAACAAACAAAAAAGGGGGGAAAAAAGAGAAAAAAAAAAAAAAAAAGAAACCCCACCTAGCCTAGTCCCTCTTTTCTCTTGTGCAGGGGGCAAAAAGTCGACCTCCTGCCTCTGCAGGGATCCAATGGACGAGCTGGGAATCGAACCCAGACCTTTCGCATAACCGTGATATCTCCTTGAGAGATCCCAGGAATGCTAAGCGAACGCTCTACCAACTGAGCCACACGCCCTTGTTGAGGGGAGTGGAGTATCCAACACAGGTGGAACTCCTTGGCGATGGAGACGGCGAGGTCAAACGTGGGTTTATCAAGGGACGGATCCATAGCTAGAAGGCTCCACGGAGCGGATGAGAGACGGCGACGGAGAGGTCTGCGACAGGTCACAGAGAAAGAGGAAGGTGTGTGTGGCTTGCGAGGACGTGGTTGGCATGCATCCTACGGCACATCATACCATCAGACATAGGTGGAGTACCCGCACAGGAGAGAAACAACCATCAACCGCATATCTAGACGATGCAAGTGCAACTCGTAGTGCTGCTACCATATTCGATGCCATGCCAAAGCCAAAGGTCTATCATGGGCCTCCCTGCCCTGTGTGCCAAAGGCTCAGTCGTCCAAAGCAACCGCAAATAGACTGCCATGCCCCAACGGCCCCATATCCATCGATCGCTATCCCCAGGCCGAAGCCAGAACCCAACCCCCAGTCGCATCTCCAATAAAACGCCAATGATGCTGAGTAGTAGAGGGCGCAAGACTACTGAAATGGAAATGAGAAGGAAAAGGAAAGGGAATAGAGACCAATAGCGCAAGAGACGAAGGCCTCGTGGTGCAGGACAACAAAGCAGCCAGGCAGTCTGGAAGGAAAGAAACGAAAGGGAAAAAAAAAAAAAAAAAAAGGCATCACGCAAGCAGGGTATTATAAAATCTCCCTTCAACTTCCATCATGCGCGCGCAGAGAACAGAAAAAAAGGCCAAAAGAACACGGCCCTCAATGAAGCAACCCAAGTCAAGAGCCGCCAACTTCCAGCCCCGATTCCCATCTTTAACACCACTTGCCTCCCTCCAACCCCACCTCCCTCTAACCTCTGGGATCTCTCACTTCCCTTACGCACTCCCACCCAGAACCGCTAGAACAGTACCCCCAGCTGTTACTCCCCCCTCAGCCCCGGTCTTGACCCCCGGCTCGGCCCTAGCCCCAGCCCCAAGCAAAGGCGACGGCGAGGGGGAAGCCTCCTTCACCGCCAACGCATTCACACTCAGCCTCGACGACGGATACGGCAGAGCAACGGTAGGCCGCAGATTATGACTCCCAGCAATGGCGACCGCGGCAGCCATTGACTCCGCGGGGAAGGCGACTTGCAAGAGGGGTGATTGTGCCTGTGCCCGTTTCTGTTGCTGTTCGAGGCGTTGAGGTTGGGATTCAGCTGGAGCTTGAGGTTGAGGGACGGACCGAGCGCTGGCTCGTAACTGAGGTAGAGACAAAGCCAGACCCAGAGACCCGTCCCTCAGTGCAACCTGAGCCTCTTCAGCTTCCGTTGGCCGTTCCCCCTGCTCCACCCCACTCGCCAACCCCTTCGCCATCTCCAACCTCCTCTCTGCATCCCTCAACCGAACCTGAGCTGCATCACACTTAGCCTGCGCGACCTTAATAGCCAGCTGGGACTGCGCCTCCGCTGAGATCTGTGCGTCCGACTTTGCTCTAGGCCTCACCACAGCCCTGGCTTGCAGCTCAAACATGGCCTGTGCCACCAGCTTCTCCTCGAGGTCAGCCCGCATCTGGGCCTGGACTTTGGGGTGGGCGGAGGGCTGGTTCTTAAGGATCGCTTGGGCTTGGAGCCTCACTCGTGCTTGGATTTGGGCAAAGATATGGGGGCGTGCCTGGGTCGGGAAAAGGGATGGCGACGGGAGCTGTCCGAGCCCGGGTGTTTGGCCGGCCTCGGCTTGCATCTGCTGAAAGATTTGCTGCGTCCTACTCATGCTTGGGCGACGGGGTTGGGTCTGGGGTTTACCCTCGCTGTGGCTGCGTCCTTGAGCATTGCGG
This sequence comes from Achaetomiella virescens, assembly GCA_031001845.1. Classification (NCBI taxonomy): domain Eukaryota; kingdom Fungi; phylum Ascomycota; class Sordariomycetes; order Sordariales; family Chaetomiaceae; genus Achaetomiella; species Achaetomiella virescens. The sequence continues at coordinate 11,076 of JARNGD010000095.1, forward strand.
ATACCAACTCTGGTGTTGTTGGATACTGCCGCGCGGCTACCGCTGGCTGCTGCTTCGGGGGGGCAGTCGTGGCTTTGACTGCCGCCGTGGAAGCAGCAGTCGACGTTTCCAACCGAGCTCCCAATGCTGGTGTTGCTGACGGTCTCTGGGGGGCCTTCGCTGCTGCACTTGGAACTAACTGGTTCCTTGTATACGTGGCAGATCCTTCCCTTCCCATCTTTTGTTGCCATTGTTGGCGTATTTGTTGTAATTGTAACTCTCTCCGCGATGCGGAAACCGCCGGTACACTCGCAGATCGGGCGCTCTATGCCCGACCCGACACCGACGGCCGTCGCTGCGGTGGCCCGCCGAGACTAAAGCTCGATGACCGCCGCGAAAAGTCCACCATTGCGACGTTGTCCGGCTCTCCTGGCGCGTCCTCAAAGTCCCCTAATAGACCGGGGTGCCCCTCGGGCAATCGCTGGGCGCCGTAGCCGACAACCTTGAAGATGTTGACGCGGCCGCCGTTAGTGGCTGTTTGTAACTGTTCATGCAAACGCGCGAGCTGATATTGGCGCTTCGTCGGGGCAAACACTGGCTGCGGCACAACCGGTTGTGGGTTCCAGTTCGCCAGAGCCGACATAACCGCTGCCGTCTCCTCGTCACTGTCAACCGCCGCCGCGTTGATATCGTCCTCATCCTCCAGCGGCGCATTGGCGTCGATGGCGGCCTTTTGCTGCTTCGCCTGGTTCTTCTTCTGGTACGCCGCCAGCAGCATGTCGTAGTAGGGCAGGGACCGGCCCGGCACGGCACGCTTCGCGCTCATGCTGTGGCTCTTGCACGTAAGGGACCGCGCGCAGGGCTGGCCATTCGGAAGCAACACGCCGCACTGCCGCTCTACATCGACCGGGCCCTTGGGTTTCGCAACCTTGGGCTTCGGCTCATCCTTCTTCTTCTTAGCCTTGCCCTTGTCAAGGTCGCCCTCGGCCTTCCTCTTCTTGCCCGCAACGTTCTTCTTCGCCTTGCCCGCCGTCTTGCCCGCGTTGCCATCCTTACGCTCGTCATCGTCGTCGCTATCGTCGTCGCCCTGACCAGCGCCGTCCTCGCCCGCCTTGCGCGCCTCCTCCTCCCGGGCAGCCTCCTTCAGCCGTTCGCGAGCCTCGCGGGCCTCCTTCTTGCGCTGAGCCTTCTCCTTCTTGATCCGCAGACACTGGGCGATGTGGTCCTTGGCGGCGGTGCGCGTGATTCCCTTCTTGCAGTGCTTGCACTGGAACATGTCGGGAACGTCCTCGAGGGGGCGGCCGGTGCCGAAGGTCTCGCGGCTCATGTCGTCGAGTTGGTTGATGACGGGGCTAGGGGACGCAGCGGTGATGGCGTTGTCTTTTGATTTTTTCTTGTCATCTGCAAGGAGTCAGCGTGCGAGGGTTGGGAGGGTGAGAGATGTTTGGAGAGGCGAACCTTCAACGACATTGGCCTCCTTCCAATTGCCGGGTTTCGACTGCTTTGGCGGGGCTTTCCTGAGTTTGATTTTGCCGAATGACTGCGGGCGGGAGGGCATAACGGATTTTTTGGCCGAGGCGACCTTGATGGTGGCCTCCTCGTCTGTTGGGGCAGGGAAATGGGGGTCAGCATTGCGCGGGGTGCTGGAAGGAGCGCGTATTGGAACAGCGAACCTCTGCGCGAATCCATCGCGGCGGGGATGGTGTAACGATCGTGTTATCAAGATTGTTTGCGCAAAAAAAACACCCGCTAGAGAGAACGGCGGGAGTCCACAATTGTTGGCGACAGACGGGTGCTGACCATCTCCATGGAATCCGGGTTGGGGGTGGCTCGGCGTTGGAAGGCTGGATCTTGAGCGCACGAGGCCTCACTGGCACTGTCAATCCGAATGGGTCGCGCAAGTGGAGAACGCGGATGGATTAAGGTTATCGATAAGCACATACCGGGGAACCGTCCTGAAGTGGCTGCTCTAATCGAGGAGATCCCTGCACTGTGCATGTCACTTGCAACCCAGGATCTTGGGCTGTTCTGTCTCCTGTCCGCGAACATTGCTCTGGAGAAAACCATGTGATGTAGAATATTGTCTATCACCTATCCCCTCTGCCTGGAAAGTTCCCCCGTCCACCCGGATCGCTGCCGCCCGTCCTTCTCTTCCCACTCATTACTGACCTCTCAAGTTCGCCTTCTGGAGAGACACCCAAGAAATCCTCATCAGTGTGTGGCCTTCCCCATTCCATTTATTACTGCCACCAGCTCGGGTTAAGAATGCGGCATGAATTGATGTCCCCACCGCCATTACCTGCCAGCGCAATGCGTGGCTACCAAAAATGCGACGGGGATGCTGCACAGAACTGGCTCTAAGCCTTCGGCATCCAACCATCTATCAGAGGGAGGGCAGGTTGCCACTTCCGTTAAACCAGGGATAGCCAGGACCAGTATGCAACTACTGCCGGGAAGTCGGTTTTCATGGTATTCGCACCGCCCGTTGGTAGCGCCCACGCGGAGACGCTTTTACTGCCGTGGTGGTGGCGGTTGTTGCTGCCCAGTACCTCCTGTCCAGGGATAGTAGTAGTAGTAGCCAGGGGTGGGGCCAGGGGCGGAGTAGTATGCGCGGAGTAGCCAGGCGCGGGTTGCGGCCAATACTAATAGCCGCCGCCGTAGCCCTGGCTCGGAACAGTCTGCTGGTAGCCGCCGCCGTGATGATGCATCATCTGCTGCGGCAGGTGTTGCGGGTGCTGGTTATGCGGCGGCTGGCCGACCATCAGGTCAGCAAACCACTGGTGCTTGAGCGCGTCGGCGGCCGAGATGCGCAGCTCGGGCCGCAGCTGGAGCATGCGCTGAAGCAGGTCGATGCCGAGGGGGTCGATTTGGGGCAGGATGCTGGTCAGCGGCTGCGTCGCGTACATCTGCCACGTCGTCTTGTATTCGGGGAACTGCGACAGCCCCGGCCACGTCCTCTCGGTCGGCGTCCCCATGATCCGGAAGATGCGGATGATCTGGTCCTCGTTGGTCGTACCAGGGAACAGCGGCCTTCCGGAGAACATCTCCGCCATGATGCAGCCGGCCGACCAGATATCGATGCTCGTGTTGTAGGTCCTGCTGCCGAGCAGGACGTCGGGTGCACGGTACCAGAGCGTCACGACCTCGTTCGAGAAGGTGTTGACTGGGATGCCGAACGCCCTGGCCAGACCGAAATCGCCCAGCTTGAGCTGGCCCTTGTTGTTGATCAAGAGGTTCTGAGGCTTCAGGTCGCGGTGGAGGACCCGGTTCCTGTGGCAGAACTCGATGCCCTTCAGCAGCTGGTACATAAAGGACTTGATGACGGGCGGCTTCAGCGCCCCCCTCTCGCCCTGCGTGTCCATGTACTTCTTGAGGTCGCCATCCATATACTCGAACACCAGCATCAGTTTGTTCTCGGTGTGGATCACATCGTGAAGCGCGACAATATTCTCGTGCTTGAGCTCCTTCATAAGGGAGATCTCGCGAATGGCAGTGCTGGGCGTGCCCTCCTCCGAGTCCAGGTGGATTTCCTTGAGCGCGACCAGCTCGCCTGTCTGGCGGTTGCGGCCTTTGAAGACCTGTCAGGTGTTAGAAAAGTCGAACAGCAGGAGCGCGGGCCTGCGCGACTCACTGTAGCGTATGTACCCTCGCCAAGCTTCTCCAGCTGCTGGAAGGAAGCGGCGTGCCTTTTGCCGTCCATAGCTGCCGTGTGTTGGCGGGTGTAACGTGTTCGAGGGTGTGGTTGTACGATCGAGACCGCCAGAGACTGCGAAGCGGGCAATCGGCGGCGGTCGAGGGTGCGACGTGTGGGCAGGGCCGAAGAGGATGCTACCGGCGGTGACTGTCGCGCGGAGGAGCACTGGGCCGGGTGTCCGAGAGCGTCGGCGGCTGGGATCCGTGGGAAGCCGTAATGCAAGGAGCAGAGATGCGCGCCTCTGCAAATGGCGGAGCGATGGGTTTGCCGGGGAGGTATGTCGGTGCCTTAGGTGGGCTTTTGAGCGTCCCTTCCTAGCAGTCCCTTGGTTGGGGGTTCGTAGGTACGGTAGTTCTCGTGGCCCCGCAGTGAATGGGCGACTAGGAGGCGCGAAGCGTTGGCGAGCGGGCGAAGTGTCAAGGCGACAAATGACTGTCCTTGGGATTATCGGTTCTTTTTTCCGCCTGGGTGGTCAAGATGATGCACCGAAGATGGATCAAGCCAACCGAAACAGATGCGTCAGGTTGCACAGGGGCCCAGGGCAGGCCGCTGTGGCGGGAGGGTGGTTAGTTGGGGAGCGCCGCTCTCGCCCCGCCACCCCACCAGTCATCCACTCAGCTCTTCCCCTTGGGCCTGGACTTTGCTTGCCGCCCGCAGGATTGGACATGTCCCAGCCGGACACAGCCAAGGGTCTATTTTTGGTTTCCCAAAGAACCCATCAAACTCTCCGGTTCAAAATCGACGGACAACGTGTTGCTTGTACAGGCCTCGTACGCGTGTTCCCGTCGTTTACAGAACAGAAGACGGGCTTCCCGTCCAATCCTTTTGGGCCGCTTGCCTTTCGGACACTTGGGCCTAGGGTATAACTTATTCGCTCCCTTAGTGTTCATCCCATCTCATCCCCAAGTCCCATCGAGGGGATCTTCCACACCCAAGCCGAGTGCTGTTCTCCTCGGTATCCACCAGCAACATCAGTACCCTATATCCAACCACGTCTTCTTGGAGACGCTGTGTCCCGTAGGGCCTCTTCCCATAATATATGTCCCTCACCAATACTGCCCATCTCAACCCCCTATAGCCCCCATGTGGTTCATCCCTGGCCGGGTGTTCTGCACATCCATCCACTCCAACGTAAACGCCGTCACGATCCGCACCCAGTCCTTGACTGTTGCAATATCCAAATGGTCCCCATAATCCTGCATCGTATGCCAGACATCCGGGAACGGCGAGGGTATCAAATGCAATATCGGCGTGCCGCGATCCATAAACGGCACGTGGTCGTCCCCGATATAACTCCTCCCGTCAAATGCCGTCGCCATTTTGCTGGCATCCGGGAAAAAAGGCTTGCCTTCCTTCGGCTTGCTCTCGAGCATCCCGAGCTGGCGCATCCGCCCTTCCAGCGCCGCCATCCGCTGGTAGGCCCAGTGCGTGCCCTGGAAGTACGACGGCTCACCTGCGGGTTGGGCGCGCCGAGCAGGTCAAGCAGCACGAACAGGCTGATCTGGCGGAGGGGATTCGCAAACGTCGACATGGCCGGGTGGGGCGTGTTTTCCCACTCGGCAGCGAGCGACCTATTCCACCACCATGGTCAGCACCCCAGAGAACCATCACCAAAACACAGCTCGTGAAAACAAGTCAAAAGACACTACCTCGACCCATACAAGCTATCTTTCTCCGTCCAACTCTCCCACGCCTCCTCGCCATCCACAAACAAAATCTGCACACCCTCATCCCTGCCCGCCGTGCCCTTCATATCGCCCTGCGCCCACAGCCTGCTCACCCACGCCTCACGTTCCGAGCCACGTCCATCAGCACCGCGCATGGCGCCGCGCTGTCGGTGGCGCCCACGAACCCCTCGGGCGCGACCTTGCTGTCGTAGTGCGCGACCAGCGTCAGGTAGCTCGCCCGTCCCGCCGCCCCTTTGTCCACGGCGGCTCCCGGCGGAGGATGAGGTTTGCAAAGGGGATCTGGCGATCGCCGGTGAGCGGGGTCGTCGAGGTGGGTTTTGCCAGAGGATCTCCCAGTGCGGGAGGTGTGTCTGGAAGAAGGTGGTGAAGTGGGCCTGGGCGGCGCGTTGCCCCGGCGTGCCGGGCACGCGGGGGATAAGGAGCGGGGCGAGAAGGGAACCGTTGTGCGGTGAGAAGTCCACGTCCGATGGGGTTGGAAGAGATTGGAGGAGGGGGTTGGATAGGGGTGTGTAGGCTGTTGAGAGGGAGGCAGGGAGGGCAGGAGAGAGGAGGGGCGCATGGTGGCGGCTGCTTGTTGTCCTGAGGAAGGGTGGTTTCGGAGGATGGGATATCAATCGTCACGGCGCTCGAGTCAGCTCGGCGAACGTACGGGCTAGCTGGGTGTTGCGACGCACATGCTCATGCTCCGTATCGTGGGCTTTCTCGTGGGTCTACTTGTGGGTTGTCTCGACTCGGATGAAGGACAGTGGACGGCGAGGGCAGCGCGCATTGGCACTTTCGCGGGAAACTGGTATCGGGTCTCCTCATGACAGACTCAATTGCCAAAGAGCGAAATGCTTCAGAAAGATGAGGTTTCGGGATTGAGCGTCGTTGCATTGTCCGAGTTTGAGTCTGGTGTCGAGGTAGGGACACTTGACACGGTCGCTTGTTCTCTGATTGGCCAGTGGCTCTCGTCTGCATTGCAACGGCGGCAGGCAAGCTACACGCCGATCGATCGGGCCTTTGGTATGCCGGAGTGTCCGCCGACATGCCGAGTCTCAAGGACAAATGCCCGGGTTAAGACCGAGTCGATGAAGTTGGCGGCGTGATTCAACATGGGACGGAGACACCTGGCTGCTCACCCCGTTCACTGCTATAACTTCCTCAACACCGCACGCCGGAATGGGAAGATCTCTGGCTGGCAAAGAGTCTCGTTTACGCATCTTGAGAAAAGCAACCGCTGCAGCAGTTCATTGCTCGAATCCTGTCCCTGGTACCCCACCTCCCATGGCCCCGTTCCCGCCAAATGGTATCACGATGCAGCCTCTAATGGTACATTTATGGATGACCCACGCCGCCGCCAGCCGCCCGACCCAATCACCACCATTCCCCAAGAACCGCGCATCAGAATGCTCGATAAAAGTGAATATACTGTATATCGAAACAACCCATCCCGCTCCATGCATCCATGCCCAACCAAAACAGCCGCATTCTCGCAAAAAAAAAAAAAAAAAAAAAAAATCTTGCCCGTCTCCAAGCCCCTTCTACTTATCCTCATCCTCCCCCGCAACCCTTCTCCGCTCCATCTCCTCCTCCAGCGCCAATCTCTCCGAGAAACTCCTAGGGGTAGCCCCAACCCGACACCACCACCACCCTTCACCAGGCTCGCGGCTCTGTAGCTCCCCATATCCGCCGCCTCGACCCCGCTGCGCCCGTCCACGCTGCCTACAAAAAAGTGCACATCCTTCATGCCGTGCGATCTCGTCGTACAGCTTGGGGTCCTTGATCGGGTTCGTCGTCAGAGACCGGCCCATGTACGAGCCGATGCTATGGCCGAAGAGGACCGCCGAGGGGGAGACGGGCGGGGCCAAGATGATGCCTCGCCTTCGGCTTGGGCCACCTGGTCGGGGCCAGGAGAGCGCAGGCGGCCTGGGGTGGCGTCGTCTTCCGAGTCGTCCAGGTCCGGGAGGTATTTGGCGGGTTGCTTGTCGCGGGGTGCTGCGTCGTCGAGGTCGAAGAAGGGATCTTGGTCCTCGTTGGGCGATGGGGTGCCGTTGGCGGCGGAGGCGTGGGCTTTGGAACTGGAGGTAAGAGGCTTGGGGGCGCGGTTTGGGAAAGGGTTCCTGCGCTGTTGGTGGCGGCCGTCTTTTCTTGGGTCGCATGGACAGGAACTCTCCTCGTCTGACACGTTATCATCGTCTTGTACTTCGTCAGCTCCTCGATCGGCGAACCCGAGCTCTCCGTTCCCGGGCTCGTCCTCGCCATCGTCTGCCCGAATGGTCGACTGCGAGTCGACCCTACTACCCGGCAGGCTCTGAGCGCTCTCGGGTAGCTTCGCGCCGTTCATCTTCGCAAGCTCTCGGGATCCGGATTGACCACCGTCCAGGTTGTGCCTTCCTCGAGCGGGCTCCGGGTGGCACCTGCAGCGCACTGTGTTGACGACACCTTTTTCGGTCTCGGGAGCAAGTCCTCCTCGCCTTCGACATCGAGCAGCGACGTGCCGACATACTCGGTTGACTCATCAGGCTCCGTGACGACGGCTGGCATCTCAGCCTGGGGAGGCTGAGGCTCAGCCCCACTTGCAGGGGTATCTGGAATGGTGATGGATGGAGATGGCTTGGGCGGAGAACCTGCTGGAAACACCTCCTCGCCCTCAAACTCGAAACCGAACCCGGCGGGGGCTGCCCTTGTGCGAACCAGACGACCGACGCAGCGCGCTTCGCCGGACCTTCGAGTCGCTCCCGGACGACCCGACTGATGACGTGGACCCATCGGTCAGCCGCCTAATCGGAGCCGGTCTGGCTTGGTCAGCCGCCGTTTTAGGTGTCTCATTGATGTCTACCTTTTTGACGTTCTCGGTTGACAGCGGCAGTGGCGGCTCTCCGGACGTAGGTGGTGATGGCATCGCAGATGGGCGGCGGAAGAGACGCTCGTTGCTTTCGAGCAGGGGCAGATATGTTGGCGTGAACAATCCCTGAAACTCTGTCTCGCGCGCGTGTGGACTACGCGGGCCCTCCTTGGGGATGCCTGAGGTGTGGCGGAGGACCGGAGGCGGCGACTTGCGGCCGTCCCGAGCGGTACGGTCGACCGCCAGAGAGTCTGGCACGCGGGTGGTTGGGCTCAGCGCCGGGTACCTGCCCGCCGACATGGACTCGACGATGACTCGGGACACCTCGATGGAGACGTGGTCCGGGTATTTCTTGAGACAGTCCTCCATGTGCTTGTGGAACTCTGCCAGCATGTCGCGCTGGTATGCCGCAACCTTGCCGTCGAGCTCGGCGAGCTTGCCGTGCAAGTCCGACACGAGCCTCGCGGCGTCATCCATCGTGTGGGTGGCGGGCGATGCCGGAGGGACCCCGCGGGATGTTAGTGATGCGCGTGACTCGATTGATTGGCGATCAGCAGGCGGCAGAGCATGATCCGCGCCTTGCGGCTGTCGAGGTGCGCGAGACCGAGGCTGGCTGTTGCCGCGTGGGCGATGCGATGCTCTGAAAAGCAGGGATTGCTGCAGGATGGTGTGAATTTTCGCAGGGCAAACTGTGCCTTGGAGCGCTGGGGCTGTGGTGGTGAGGTAAGTCCTGCACAAACGTCAATGAGGACCAGAACCTCCACTGCGAACTTGGCTCTGCGGGTTCCAGAACCTGCAAGTCCCGCCCAGGCCTGGCTTCAGGTGGTTCCGCCTTGGCATCGTAGCGCGCTGGTGGCCGGTCAGCGGTGTGGTGTGTGCGGCTGGTCAAGTTGGGGGGTCGCTGATTTGCAGGCGCGGGGCTCTTGTGGATCTCGTTGAGGTTTGAGGACCCAGAATCCTGGGAGACGGATGGCATCCATTGGCGGTGCGGCATCCGACGCCAACGCTTGCCATGCGACTACAACTGCAAGTCGTCTGCACGCCATTGATGGAATCTCTCCTCCAACCGGTCAATCCGAGTGAGAGGGGGCTGGTGCGAGGAAACGGGTGTGGGACGGTGATAAGCAACCCGATGATAAGATATGACAAGAGAACATCAAGAGGAGACGACGGAACAAGTCAGCAAAGGAGAGATGAGAACGTTTTGACCACGATGGTCTGTCTCAACGGCCAGTCTCCTAAGTCTCGCCTCTGGAGGAGATTATGGGTCTACTCCTCCTCGTAGGAGTTGTAAAATTGACCGGCGGTGAGGCCGCTTAGCACAATCGACCTAGAATCCTCTCTGCTGTCTCTGGAAGGTCTTAGGCCATAAATTCCATCATTCTCTTCGCTTCAATCCTGAAACTCGCGTTTCCTGTCGACTCACCACCATCGGCCTGTGAACGCGATTGCGGCACAGGTAATGCGGTCGTTGTTGGCTTGCGAGAAGGGATCTATCCTAGGACCGCGTCCTCTTCGCGGGTTGCCGGGCGATGCCTTGGGACACTGACCTTCGCATCCAGCCATTCGGTACTAAAGCAGCAGGCAGTCTGGAGCCGGAAGCTGGAGTTTCTTCAAATTACTCGTGGGATCCGCCACGCACCCTTCTCCTCTTGAGCCATTCGCTGCTTCGTTTCCGCATTACCGACGGCCGACTTCGAGATGGCCCTCGCACCAAGTCCGACCCATAAGTACTATACTAAGTATCACCAGACAGTGAACCAAGGTCACAGACGCCCCGCCGCTTCTTGCACACACCATGCAGTACATGCGTGTATCACCACCTTAACACATACCTTGCCAACCTGTTTTCTAGTTGACGCTAGCTAAGTAGTGCTTTGGTATGGCGATATGGTAATGCAGCTGGCTGGATGGCGGTGCAACAAAATGCCAGCGCATAGGAGCCCGGAGAGAGAAGACGGTTGTGTCATGGTGTAGCTTGCTCATTGGGTAAACAAGTTGCCAAAAGTGGTCCTGGAACCCACCGTGGCTGATCTGTGCTGTCGTTCATCTAGCCACCCTTTCTTATGAGGCACAGGCTGAGACGCTTTGTCACTCCGAGTGAATAGTTGTTTGTTACCGTAGTTAGTCAATCTGTGGATCGTTACATTCAGAACTGCCTGTGTCGGTCAATATCTCCTTCGACATAGCTGCTTGAATGTGCTCGAAAAATCCCCTTCCTTGGAACTCCCTCATGGTAGCGGGCAACATTCAACAGCAGATCATTCAAGAACAAATCTAAGGCTACAGAAAAATGCCCACACAGCGGGTAGCACCTGTTCTTCCAACCATAACAGTGAAAAGAACAGCCATTGTGGTAGCGGTGGTGAGGTGAAGAGAAATGACAGCATGAGTAGAAAGCAGAAGGGGAATGGGGAAGAGCGCGAGAAAAAAAACGAGACGAAAGGGCAAACGGTGACAAAGAAGCGGAATGGCAACAGTGCAAAGGAAGAGATACAGGGTGGGAAGACGAAGAAAACGTAGAGAAGCTAGCACTTGCGGAACAAATGCCATACCCATTAAGTGTCAGGACCCAGACATCCAGAGTCGGACACATGCAGAGCAGCCACTCAAAAGTACTGCAGCAATCGACTTGGGGATTCAGAGCTAAAGCCAGTTATGCGGCCCGGAGCCTCTTCTTGATGGGACGCCATCGTCGGCAACCATGGTGGCGGCTGCAGTAGATCCATTCTCGGAGGTGGAAGCAGCAGGCAGGTTGGATCCAAAAGCGGAGGTCTCTCGCTTCGCTTAGTGCACGGATCGTTGGAAGCAGCTGGTGCTTAATGGTCAGCGCCCATGGCTGTGATCTCATCAGTGCGGTTGGGGCTCGCGGGCTGAAGAAAAGCCTGAAGCGCCTTCTCGAAGCGCTGATCGACTTGGCTGAGAAGAAGCCAGATCTCATCACGAGCGGTGGAGAGCGCCTTGAAGAGGCTCTGGTTGGCGAGTAAGGCGGTGTAGTCTCGGCTGATCAGGGACAGAATGCCCTCCACCGTATCCTTGATCTCCGCCTCAACCTGGTCGATGGTGTTCCTGAGGCAAGCCTCTGTCTTCTGGGTGGCCGCACGGAACATGGTGTCGCGCACACTCTCAACGTGCTCGAGTACGTGAGCCTTGATGCGCTTGTAGCAGCCCGGCCTGTGAATTATTAGGTTCCACGTTTTCCTACACGGTTGGGAAAGCCTTTTACCAGACTCCTGAGTGCAATATGCGTACGCGCTTGACATCTCCGAGGTGATGACGGGGATGAAAAGACGGCTAGCTTCTTTCTGTCCGGTGTTAACCATAAGTATGAGTTTTGTGGTGTCCTTGATGGTCTCCAAGATCATAACCTGGCGGGTGGCTAGAGCAAAAGATGAGGCCGCCTTGAGCTGGGGGCGCTTGGCCATCTTTATCCGGAACGATGCCAAGGTCTTCGCAAAGGTCTCTGCAAGAATATCGAGGCGCTCGAGGATGTACGCTGAGAAGACCTGCTCCCAGGACCGGGCGAGGTACTTTGTCATGGGCTCGGCGAGGACTGCAAGGCGTCAATATGGCGGATTTAGGGATCATGTCCGGTGGCCTTGGAGGCCTTAGGGTGAAGCACACTTACGTTTGTTGAAGTCCATGGGTCCTTTCGCACCCTTGAAAACACCCCTAGACAAGTGTCAGTAACGCCGACCAACACGAGACGAAGCCAAGTCAAGGTTTAAGACTCACGCTCGAACGCAAATCGCACGGAATGTCTGATACATTAGACCGCCCTCATCCTTGTGGCAAATCCAAGAATTGACCGTCGAGATGGCACTAGCTGAGGCAACGCCTGCCGCCGCTGGAAATTTGTGGAAGAGATTGAAGTCGACGATTTCACGACAGCGAACGAAGGCTTGGCGGATCTCCGAATCAAGGTCCTGGGCACAGATGGGTCAAGAGTCAGATGCTAATGTCACTAATCGATCTCCGGGGCCAAGGGATCCTACCTGCTTGAGCTTATCCATGGCTTCCGAGAGGACTTGAAGCTCTTTCTCCCGTAGGTCGTCCGCCAACTTCAACGGCTGATCCGCGAGAACGACCTGCAGATGAAGCGATGTCAGGAAGCGATTGAGGTCGCTAAGGAAGCGGCGGCAGGTGACCGCCCGAGTCTCTCCCACGATACCCAGGGAGTGCCTCTGCAACGCGGGGATTTCGCTATCCTCGCGGCGACCAAAGCCCGCGACGCGGTCGTCGTCTTCAAGCCTACCAGACATCTTCTGGTACGCCTTACTGGAGACACAAAACACCGGGAGCTTCTTCGCGATCTCAGCGTAGTCTCGATGGGCCTGGCTGGGGTCAAACCCCTCCTCACAGTGCGCAGCATTGTCTTGGTCAATCCTGGTACGTCGTCAGCGTCACCCATGCGACTGCATTTGCCGTGGTGAGAACTTACTCCCTGATTCCCTCGGCGAACTGGGCCTGGATGGCAGGCCGGGCATACTCATTCCGGTATCGAATACAAGCATGCTTGATCCGGGCCTTCAGCTCTTTAATCTCTGCTCTGACATCCCTGAGCCGCTTTGCCTGTGGTTGAAGGCATTCCTTGAAGCTCTTACGCTCAGCACGCAGCTGCTTGAGCTCATCCTCCGCCTCGCGCAGTCGCTCCGTCGCCTTCTCCCTCGAGATGCGCTCCTTCACAGGCTCCGGGTCCGACGCATTCAGCTCGTCATACTAGTCCGAGAATGTGTCTTCGCTTTCGCTGTGCTGTCGCAGGCGCTTCCGAGCCTCCAACGCGGACACGCGGGACGGCCGCTTTCGAGTGCTTCGGGGAGAAACTAGAAGCGCGTCATCCTCGTCATCTGAACCGTCAAAGGCCGCTTTGAGTTCCTCAATCTCTGTGAGACGCTGCTCGATATCCGCGTTGAGCTCGGCATCTCGGCCTTTCGATTTGTTGAATGCCTCTTGGAGTTGATCACGCTCTCCCTCCAGAAGCTGAACGTGAGCCTGAAACTGGTGCCCCTCTTCTCCCTCAGGCAGGACCTTCAGTGCCTCGGTGACTGATATGTCGTCGGCCTTGGAGCATATCACTGTGACGCTGGAATAGGTGCCACCGAACTGCAGTTGCCGTTTAAACGAGTTCCCGAGGAGGTTCTGGGCGACTCTGTCGTCCACAGCGCGGGTGATGGGCGCGACGACCCAGAGGCCCGAGCACTGCTCGATGTATTTGGATGCCACGGCAGATCGGGCGGCATTCGAATCGTGAACGCCGGGCTGCGCAGTAATTAGCATCCTTACAAGGACTGCGGGAAGACACTGTTACTTACCAAATCCACGAGGACAAGTCCCTACTTGAGGATCGGGGAGCGGACAAAGACTTTGACAACCTTGATCAAGGGCCAATATTCCATGGCCTCGGTCTCCTTCTTTCTCCCTGGAGTTTTCTCCTTGGAGTCGATGTATTTCTTGAGGTGCTCCATGAAATCCTTCGAAGTCGGGCTAGCGAACTGCTTGACACCGCCAAGCAACTCTTTGACCGAGGCGTGCTCCGTCAACTCGTCGATGTTGACATTGCCCTTCTTGATATCCTCGCTACTGAGGAACGGGTAAACCGAACGGATCTTGTGGTAAGCAATGCTAGCCTCGCTCTCACTTGCTGGCCTGTTCTGAGCCAAAGGAATTTTGCCGACTGGTCATGTCGTCCAACATAATGCGAAGATCCTTGATCCAATTCTCCTTGTTGATGAATTCGATTTCTGCGCGGTATCTCTCATCTTTCAGATCAGAGTAATTGAACGCGATCTCGGTGATCACCGCTGTGCACGCGCGCATGCAGCTTGTAGGAACAAGACACTCTTCGTCAAGGACAGCATTAATGACTGAGCTCTTGCCCGCGCCCGTGCTTCCGACGACGCCCACTACCGTCCGGTGATACTCGGTCTGAGACTGAAGCTTGTCGGTGGACTGGATCCACTGAGCAATCTCAGGCAGGCTCTTTGAATTGATAAATGCCTTCTTGACATCATCGAGGATTTGGAGCCCTACAGTAACGCCAGGCTCCAGCTTTGCGAGGGAGTTGTCAGATAACAGGTCCTGAAGCGGACCGAGATTCATGATGTTGTCGTTTCCCTCCATGGCGTTCCTAAGGGCTCGTGTTAGCTCTCGAAACGGCGAAAAGGGTGCAAGAAAACGATCACAAGGAAAAACAACTATTAGCAACACCAGAAAAAGAACAACGAAAATGGAAATAGTAACAGCAATGAAAGCAATACCTCGAATGAAAATAAAAAAAAAACTCAACATGGACAAACTCAAAGAGCCATCGCCTGTGCGAAAAGGTTGCCTGCTGAACCTGACTTGGACCGACTGACTTACAGAGACCAAGTGGCTTCCAGCTACAAGCTGTAGTGGAATGGTGTTCCCGAGGGTGAGTCGCGATTCCTTGAGCACGTAGATGTCAAGATAGCGACGGTGAGGGCGTGGAGAGTTAAATGACGCGACAAAACGTGGCTCAAAGTCCAGTATGCTCTCCGATCAAATTTTTGACAGATGAGAAAACAAATCTGGAGAAGCCGATGACTTTCAGTCGGTTCAGGGAAAAGAAAGGTATTGTAATTTCGACTGACTCTGGTCGAAGCCCGATGGTTGGGAATTGAGTGAATTGAACTGGAACTCGCGAAGGGAGTGTTAAGGAAGAGGCAAGTGCAAAACTAGCGCTCAGAAGGAGCTGGGCAGAAGAGTTTGAGAGAGATCTAGAGAAGACGGCAAGAAGTGGGAAGGAAAATTGGGGGGGGGAGACATTGGCAGAAGAGCTCGGAAATGGTAGTGTGGACGTAAGTCAGAGCTCAAGAATGCTTAGATGAAAAGAGCGGAGAGTTGACAGAATTGTTGAGCTTTGAGGTTGGCTGGATTCATTAGAAGTCGCCACGTTAAGAGGAGAGTGCTTCGCGATAAGAGGAGGCGTCAAAGACAAATGCAACTTTCAGCAACTCAAAGTTGAGGATGGATTTGAGCAGCCGAGCTCGCAATAGAGCAATCGCTTGAGGTAGGCTGTAATAACACCTGCGAAATAACCCGCGCAGTTCATCAGGTTTCAGTGACCACATTGGGCATTCGAGGCTGTCAATGTCTGCCTCCACACCAGGTCGCTCAGAATAGCCATTAACATTAAGTCAGCCACTGTGTAGGGCTTAACACGGCTCAACCGAACCAGGACTTTCACAGGGAGGAGGAGGGAGAGGAGAGCAACGGAAATACAGGTGGAAAAGGGAGGGTGAGAAAGAGAAAAGACAAAGAGAAAAGAGCCAAGGGGAGAAAAGGTAGGGAAAGGAAAAGAATATAAATATAGCATGATCAATGAATGGCCGGAGGCGGATGATATCAGACCTCGAAACTCCGCTGAGCCGTTCTCAAGTCTCACAAGGCTGAAGTGGGTGTAGTTCAATGCGGACCCTGCCAAGGCACATGTGGGACCCAAGGAATCCGCTACCCCCTCACCGCCTTCTTCCGCTAGCTTTCGTTCTGCCACTCAGGTCTCCAATCTGGGGTCTTGTTGGCTTGTGAATCCACCTTCGCCCGCAATGAGCCACCAAACATCACCACCTCATCAAGCGATTGTTTTGTCGTATCCCCGAGCACTCTAGCGCACTGCCTGCACACGGTACTCAACGGCAGCTTCAACGCCAGAGAATACAGCATTCCGACAAAATGTCTACCATCACGGCGACGGCGCTGCAGTCTTCGCAGCCGCCGAAGATCCCTCTTCCCTTCAACGCGAACCAGCCTGAGACCATCCGCCTGTACCCGCTGTCTAACTACACATTCGGTGTCAAGGAGACACAGCCGGAGGAGGACCCTTCGGTGGTGGCGCGGCTGAAGCGCCTGGAAGAGCACTACCAGGACCACGGCATGCGCCGCACCTGCGAGGGCATCCTGGTTTGCCACGAACACAACCACCCGCACATCCTGATGCTGCAAATTGCCAACGCCTTCTTCAAGCTGCCCGGCGACTACTTGCTCCCGGAGGACGAGGAGATTGAGGGCTTCAAGAAGCGATTGGATGAGCGCCTCGCGCCCGTCGGCAGCCTCGGCGAAGGCAACAAGGCCGGCGACTGGGAGGTCGGCGACTGCCTCGCGCAGTGGTGGCGCCCCAACTTTGAGACGTTCATGTACCCCTTCGTGCCGGCGCACATCACCCGCCCCAAGGAGTGCAAGAAGCTCTACTTTATACAGCTGCCGCAGTCGAGTATGTTTGTGTCACCTGGAAATTTGAAACGGCTGCAATGCTAACGGTAGAATCTACAGAGGTTCTCAGCGTCCCCAAGAACATGAAGCTGCTCGCCGTCCCGCTATTCGAGCTCTACGAGAACACCCAGAGATATGGCCCCCAGCTTTCCGCCATCCCACACCTCCTCAGCCGCTACAACTTCGAGTTTGTCGACGAGAACGGCAAGGTTGTCGCCATGACGCCCGGCGCCCCCGCGAGCGACGGTTACGTCCCCCAGACCAAGGTCTTGGCGGGCGGCGACGACGTTGACATGAACACGGAGAACGGCACACACTAATCGGGGTCGCTCATGGAGTAATTGGTTTCAGCAGGCGTCCGGCGTCCGGGTTTAGGGATCAACGTAACGGTAGTGGAACGGGTAGGCATCGGTAGCTTGGAGACAGCGGCTCATCTACACCCGTCCTCGGAGAGTGCCCATTTCGGAGCACATCGGAACTCAATTGATCAAAACTTTCCTGGTCATGCCTTTTCCCCCTGGATCGTGGCTACTATCTTGCGCGTGTGCTTCATCGCCCGGAACTCGAGGTACCAAATCCCCTGCCAGGTGCCGGTGCACTAGGCCTTGTCAGCCAACCTCCCTTGTCACAACTCCCGCGTTAAACGTTGAACTCACCAGCTTGCCGTCCTTGATGGGAATCGTCACGCTCGCCCCGATCAGAGCAGACTTGACATGTGCAGGGAGGTCATCAGGCCCTGCCAAGCAACCACCATTAGCCAACAAGCATCTCTCAGCAAAAATAAAAATAAAAAATAAAAAAATAAAAAATAAATAAATAAGACCTACCTTCCGCATCATGCCGATACAACGCCTCCCCGTTAGGCCCGGCCTCGGGCACGATCCGGTCCAGGGTGTCGCTCATGTCCGCCCTGACATCCTACACCGCACCACAGATTACCCTCTAAGTCAGCCTTCGTTTTTTCTTCCTTCCAATACCGTCCGCTCCCGACCCATTCCCGTCAAAACGGTCAAGAAAAAGACTCAGGCTCATTGCATACCTCATCCCAGTTCTCGTTCAGCGACAACGCGCAACTCGTGTGCTGGATAAACAAGTTCAGCAGCCCAACCTTGTACTCCCGGATCTCGGGCAGCTCTCTCAGTACCGTGTCGGTGATGAGATAGGAGCCGCGGGCGCGCGCCGGGAGGCTGAATTGCTTTTGGTACCACATCGTTGCGCTTGTCGATGTGGATGTGGGTGGTGATTGTGGTGGTGGCTGGTGGTGGTGAGACGAGGCGGGGAAGAATAACCGGAAGGGGAGCGTCCAGAAGAGGTGAAATGAGTCGGGGGAGGGAAGAAGAGAAAGAGGAGAGTCAGCAGGAGGAGGATTGTTGTTGTGGTGGTTGTGTTGGTGGTTGGGAGTGGTGAGTTTGCGCGCTGCTTGTCTGGAGGCATCGCGATAAGATTGCGATGAAGGAGGGGCAGACTCAAACGTCACCTTCTGGAAGGGGAGACTGTGGGGTTCGTGGAAGTGCTCATTGGTGGGTTTCCTGTAGGGCTGCGGGATGGACGCAGCAACAAAAAAGTCCTGTTGGGATTGAGTTTGGACCCTTGGATCACGGTGAGAAGAACCTGGAGACGACAAATGGTAGTGGACAATTGGATGGAGAGGTTGGTGTGCTGAAACTACATAAGACGGAGGCAATCGCTTAAGTCTGAGTGCCGACTCCGAGGAGATCAACCCCAAATTTGACAACACACTTCCCCCCAATGGCTGTTGAGGAACAGTCCATCATGGCTTCAACATATTGGTGATACACCCTGTTATATCCATGCACAAGGCCAGCCCGGCTTCTATCTGACAAAGCAGCTGGACGAGGCAGACGATGCTGTCGTCACTCCGGTTCCTGCAGCCCAGTCAACGCACAGAGGAGGTGTGGGGTTAAGCTCCGACTTTCGGGTGGGGTAGCTGCCTGCAGCTGTTAGGCCAATACTCTCCCTTCTGAATGTTTCCAGCGACATTTAGCACTGCAGCAAGTTGCTTACTAACCTCCTTTAGCGGACCTCTCCCGGCTGAAGACTTGCATGCAGCCAGGACCCCTTGTCAGTCCAGAACCCAATACCCCGGGTTGCTGACAATTCCACGGCAGGTTGGGTCACCGCACAACGGCACGCTTTCTCGGGTTTCTTTGGGCGTCTTCTCTTTTCCACACTGCCTCGAACTGTGAGCAAGAGGACCGGGTTGAGACATTTTGAGCGGCGTTGTCGGCTACATATTTGATTGATAGCACCTCCACGCGTATCGGCCTGAGCCTCGTGCAGATCCGGTTCACCACGGACGTCATCCTCAATTCGTCCGCGGACGGCGTCCGGACCGAGACCCACCGTGACGAACTTGGAGCTCTTCAGTTTCCAATCATCGAAAAGCACACAACTGCCCAATTCTGTTCCTGACATGACAATTCTTCCACATACCCGAAGGTGATAACAACCGTGCCAATGGGGCCGCCCGACTTCAGCGACGGCCTACAAAAGGTCATGTTCGAGACGGGCTCCTTCACCGGCTACCGTCCCGTCGTGTCCGAGCTCGGCAGCGGCTACCTCAGCGCCGCACGCGTCTTCGAGCAGCCGTTCTGTGGAAACGAGGAAGGCTGGGGCCCGCTGAGCCCGTTTCGATATGATTTTACGCCATGCTTCATCGACGTCTGGGTGGCGACAGTCGCGGCGTTTGGCATCTTCATGGGCGCCATTGCGGTTTGGTGGCTGCTGAAGAAGAGGCAGCCGACGCCAGTGTCGAAGGATTGGCATTTTTGGACAAAGCAGGTGGGTTGTGCTTGCCACGGGGGAGTGTGAGATTTTGTTCCTGACCTTAGAATTAGACGCTTCTTGGACTCATCATCGCCGACGTCGCCGTGCAATTGGCTTTCCAAATCGTCAGTTATCGGGATATTTGGTACGGTGACTTCCGGGTCTACACGACAGCGGCCACGATTCTCTCGCTCTTCGTCATATTTGCGATCCAATGGCTCGAACACTCGCGACTGCGGAACGCCAACGGCGTCGTCCTATTCTACTGGCTGTTCCTCCTGATTGCGCTCGCTGTCAAGCTCCGGTCCCTGATCTCGCAGCAGATCTACGCCACGAGCCTCCCATACTTTGTCACGTTCTGTGTCGGCTTTGGTCTTTCAGTGGTTGAGTTCTTCGTTGAGTGGCTATGGCCGAAGAAGAACAGCACATACTCGGCCCTGGTCGATGAGGAGGAGTGCCCGGTCGAATACGCCACTGTCTTCTCCCTCCTCACCTTCTCGTGGATGACGCCCCTGATGAAATACGGCTACTCCACGTTCCTGACTGAGGAGGATCTCTGGGGGCTGTCCAAGAAGGATTCGACCAAGAACACGGGCGAGGCGTTCGAGAAGGCGTGGCAGCACGAGCTGGAACACCGCAAGCATCCTTCCCTGTGGCGCGCCCTCTTTGGTGCCTACGGTGGCCCTTACATGCTTGCGGCTGTCTTCAAGATCGGCAACGACATCTCCCAGTTCACCCAGCCCCAGCTCCTGCGATTCCTGATCTCCTTTGTCGGGTCTTACAGGGAGGGCCAGGAGCCGCAGCCCATAATCCAGGGCGCCGCCATCGCTCTTGCCATGTTCGCCGTCGCCGTCTTCCAGACAACCATGATTCACCAGTATTTTCAGCTGGCCTTCGTCACTGGCATGAGGATCAAGGGCGGCCTGACATCTTCCATCTACAAGAAGGCATTGAAGCTTTCGAACGAGGGCAGGTCGTCCAAGACCACTGGTGACATCGTGAACTACATGGCGGTCGATGCCCAGCGTCTTCAGGATCTCACCCAGTTCGCTCAGCAGATATGGTCTGCACCTTTCCAGATTATCATCTGCATGGTGTCGCTCTACCAGTTGGTTGGGTGGTCCATGCTGGCAGGCATCGGCGTCATGATCATCATGATTCCCATCAACGGCATGATTGCGCGCATCATGAAGAATTTGCAGAAGCAGCAGATGAAGAACAAGGACGCGAGAAGCCGGCTGATTGCCGAGATCGTCAACAACATGAAGAGCATCAAACTCTACGCCTGGGGCGCCGCCTTCATGAACAAGCTGAACTACATCCGGAACGATCAGGAGCTCAAGAACCTGCGCAAGATTGGCGCTGGCCAGGCCTTTGCCAACTTCACCTGGTCGAGCACCCCGTTCCTCGTCTCCTGCTCGACATTTGCCGTGTTCGTCCTTACCACCAACCGCCCTCTGACGACGACATTGTCTTCCCTGCTCTTGGATATCTCCTCCTCCTAGAAGTGTTTTTTTTTTTGACTTGCGCTGACCTGTTCAAAGCCTTGTTCAACCTTCTCACTTTCCCGCTGGCCGTCCTTCCTATGGTGATCACCTCGGTAATCGAGGCTAGCGTTGCCGTCGGCCGTCTCACCTCGTACCTGACCGCCGAGGAGATTCAGCCCGAGGCTGTTGTTGTGAAGCCGGCTGCGGAAGCTATGGGCGAGGAAACCGTGCAAATTCGCGACGGCTCTTTCTCCTGGAACCGCCACGAGAACAAGACCGTTCTGAAGGATATCAACTTAGCGCCCACAAGGGCGACCTGTCCTGCATTGTCGGCGCGTCGGAGCAGGCAAGAGCTCCCTCCTGCAGAGCATCCTCGGCGACCTCTTCAAAGTCAAGGGCGAAGTCACAGTTCACGGAACGGTTGCTTACGTCGCCCAGTCGCCCTGGATCATGAACGCTACTGTCCGTGAGAACATCATCTTTGGATACCGCTACGACTCAAACTTCTACGAGAAGACGGTGAAGGCTTGCGCCCTGCTGGATGATTTTGCTCAGCTTCCCGATGGTGACGAGACTGTTGTTGGGGAGCGGGGTATCTCGCTTAGTGGTGGCCAGAAGGCCCGCGTGGCCCTGGCGAGAGCTGTGTACGCCAGAGCGGATGTTTACTTGCTGGACGATTGCCTGTCCGCCGTCGACTCCCACGTCGGACGCCACATCATCGACAATGTCCTCGGTCCGAAGGGTCTGCTCAGCTCGAAGACAAGGATTCTGGCTACTAACTCGATTCCTGTCCTTGTCGAGTCGGACTACATTTCTATGCTCAAGGATGGGGAGATCGTCGAGAAGGAACTTACCGCCACAGCCATGGCCATGAAGGGCATGGTCTTCGACCTCATCAAGACCAGCGGCCAGAACGAGTCGGGTTCAAGCTCCTCGGCTGCATCTCCCTCTGGCAGCGACAGCGAGACATCGACCGTCATCGAGGGCACCAGCACCAGCCAGGAGAAAGAGGAGCTGGAGGAAGCCCAGGAAGGATTAGGCACACTCCAGTCCATCAGGCCGGGCCCTTCACTCCACTCGCAGCCCAAGCCCCGGACTGGCAGCATGGCTACCTTACGGCGGGCGAGCGCTGCCAGCTTCAAGGGCCCGAGGGGCAAGCTCCACGACGAGGAAAATCCCAGCAAGACCAGGCAGGCAAAGGAGCACTCTGAGCAAGGCAAGGTCAAGTGGTCAGGTATGTCGTCCTCCCTCCGCCTTCAACAGCTCGGCATCCTGTGCTAACACGAGGCAGTCTATGCTGAATACGCCAAGACGAACAATATCTACGCCGTTGCTGTCTATCTGATCGCCCTCATCGCCGCCCAAACGGGCGCAGATTGGTGAGTAACAATCTTCCGTTGACTCCCTTCCATATCCATTACGGGATCTGTTCTCTCAGCTCGTATCGCACTCGATATCTTCACCGCTTCTCTTCGCGAGAATCACAACATTCTCGCCACCGAAGATCACCGTCGCACCGTTCGCTAACTCGGCTCTAGCTGGCAACGTATGGCTCAAGAACTGGGCCGAAAGAAACACCGAGGCTGGGAGCAACCCCAACATTGGCAAATATCTCGGCATCTACTTCGTGTTCGGCATCGGCGCCGCCGCTCTCACCGTCGTCCAGACCCTCATCTCTGGATCTTCTGCTCCATCGAGGTATGTATTGACACCAAGGATGCGGACCAGGTCTTGGCTCACAGGTGGTTCGCATAGGCATCGCGCAAGTTACACGAGAGGATGGCGACGGCCATTTTCAGATCGCCAATGTCCTTTTTGATGTTACACCGGCTGGTCGCATTCTGAACCGGTTCTCAAGGTGCGTTTTTGTCGGTCTCGCCCGTCCATATCCCATGCTTCCCACCTCGCTTCAACATTTTGGGTGGGACGAGCCTACTGTTGTGCGAGGGGGGCTTGAGCCAAGTGGCTCCAACGGTGCGGGAACCACCGGCGCCAGCAATGCCGTGCTCTCATGGCGCGTAACATGCGTGCCATTCCCAATCCAGCACAGTACAAGCCAGCCTCAACCTTCTGTAGCTGCTGACCGTTTCGCAGCGACATCTACCGTGTCGATGAGGTACTTGCTCGGACATTCAACATGCTGTTCAACAACTTAGCCAAATCAGGCTTCACGCTGGTGGTCATCTCAATGACGGTGCCTCCCTTCATCGCGCTGATCGTTCCGCTGAGTGCCATGTATATTTGGATCCAGCGGTATTACCTGCGGACATCCCGAGAGCTCAAGAGACTGGACAGCGTAAGCCGCAGCCCAATCTACGCTCACTTCCAAGAGTCTCTGGGCGTATCTCGACCATCCGTGCGTACCGCCAGCAGGACAGGTTTGAGCTCGAGAACGAGTGGCGAGTGGATGCCAACCTCCGGGCCTACTTCCCCTCCATCAGCGCCAACCGGTGGCTCGCGGTGAGACTGGAGTTCCTCGGCGCCATCGTGATCCTGGCGGCGGCAGGCTTCTGCGTCATCTTGTCGCCAACCACAGCCCGCTGTCCGAGGGCTGGGTCGGTTTGGCCATGTCTTATGCCTTGCAGATTACCACGTCGCTCAACTGGATTGTCCGCCAGACGGTTGAGGTGGAGACAACATCGTGTCAGTTGAGCGCGTCCTCGAGTACGCGCGGTTGCCCAGCGAGGCGCCGGAGATCATCCACCGCAGCCGACCGCCCGTGAGCTGGCCGTCGCGAGGCGAGGTCGAGTTCCACAACTACAGCGCGCGGTACCGTGAGGGCCTCGATCTTGTGCTCAAGAACATCAACCTGGATATCAAGTCGCACGAGAAGATTGGCGTCGTCGGGCGCACGGGCGCCGTAAATCGTCGCTGACTCTCGCGCTGTTTCGCATCATCGAGCCTGACACGGGCCACATCAGCCTCGATGGCCTCAACACCTCGACCATCGGCCTGCTCGACCTCCGCCGGCGGCTGGCCATCATCCCGCAGGATGCGGCTCTGTTCGAGGGAACCATCCGGGACAATCTCGACCCGGGCACGTCCATGATGACACGGAGCTTTGGAGCGTTCTTGGTACGTTTCTTACTGACCGTTACACTGGCAAACCTTCCTTCCTACTCCTGCACCACCGTGTTCACATGGCCTGCCGTCTTATCGGGATTACACAAGAAGACTAATCTATCTGACGAACAGAACACGCCCGGCTAAAAGACCAGGTCGCGTCCATGGAGGGCGGTCTAGAGGCTAAGATACACGAAGGAGGTAAGCAGCTGCCATTTCTTCCGCGCCGTCCGTGTGGTAGTGGTATTCCCTTTCTTATGTCGCCCTCCCCTTCCTCCTCCCGCTTTCGCGGTTTCTATCGGCTTTTGTTTGTCTGTCGTTCCATGCCCGGTGGTTCGCGTCATCTCGAGTTTCTTGTTGCTCGCCCATTCCTCTGCCTCGGCATCATCCCGGCGCGAACACGGTTAGCTGCATTGCTTGCTCGATACGAGGCAGAGAGAGGGGGTTCGCTCTTGGCTCGGAAGAGCTGCTATGCATGTGATCGCTGGATGGTGTGTGTCGTGATGATGGAGGGGCGGTGTTGACGTCCGCGGACCTCGAACCACCGTTTCCTGTCACACCCTCCTCCCCGCCTTGTTGCCATTTGTGCCGCGACGCATGTCTCCGATGGTGTTGTCGGCGTTGTATACGGCGGTATCCGTCACCTGTGCACAAGCTAGGCCCCTGCAGGATCTCTGATGCAAGTGCATGTTTCTGGGACGGAGAGTGGATGGGTCGGAATTCGGCAGTTTTGTGCTCTTGCGGTCGGGCTGACAACACAACCTGCTGTCATGCCCTCAGCACCCATGGTTGGTTTTTGGGTCCGTGTGGGAGTGTTGAGACCGAGTGGTTCCGGCAGGCAGTTCACAGACCGTGTACTGTGTCACTTTTTACACCGGTCAAGGACTGCATGATTGAGGTCAAGATTCGGAGCTGTCCTGGAACGGCACATTCCCGTCCCTTCACACCTCGCCTACCTAGCGCCCTCCTTCCGCACCCACCACCACACACACCCTCATCGCCACCATCGTACTAACAAATATCACCTCCACAGGCTCCAACCTCTCCCAAGGCCAACGCCAACTCGTATCCCTCGCGCGCGCCATGCTAACTCCGTCCAATATCCTGGTCCTGGACGAGGCGACGGCGGCGGTGGATGTCCAGACGGATGCGATGCTGCAGAACACGCTGCGCGGCCCGCTGTTTGCGAACAGGACTATTATTACGGTCGCACACAGGATTAACACTATCATGGACAGCGACAGGGTCGTGGTGCTGGAGAAGGGTGAGGTGTTGAGTTTGATACGCCGCAGGAGCTGCTGAAGAGGAAGGGGTTGTTTTGGGGGTTGGTTAAGGAGCGTTTGTTAGAGGAGTGATGTGAGTTTCTTTTCCTTTTTTGTGTGTATGTAAATTTGTGGAGAGGGAAAAAGGAAGTGAGACAGCCGGGTGGATCTGGATGGGGAAAATGAAAAGCAAGCATGGTAATCTTGTTCTTTTTTTGTGTAGGTACTTAGTGGTAGACTCGCATTGCGTCGGGTATGTTCTTTGGACGGACGGGGGATATCAACATCTGTGTTTCAAGTCTTGTGTAGTTGTAGGGTGAAGTGTATCTACATCCTCCTGTACACGATGGTACGTACAAGGCATTCCTCGGTCAAGCGGACTCCAGAGACATGGGCTTTGCCTTGTTGCATATAGTGGTATACTGGCTGTTAATTAACCTTACCGCCATGTGACACCTCCTCCTCTGTTTCCCTTATCATCGTTCTCGTTTCCTTTGCCAAGTTGGCAACAGAAGAGTGTATAGTATCGCTGACGGACCAGGGAATGGATACAAGCAGACCACGGCAGGGCCGCTACTTACTAGTAGGTACATGACGGGTAGGTATAGGGAAGGGGCGTATGCTCGTACATCAAGTTTAGCTAGGAGTGTATGGACGTGCGACGGTAGGAAACAAAGCGAAGATTGAGAAAGGCCCGAAAGAGGGGAGAGACGGGGCGAGAGAAAACGGAAAAGAAGGGAAGTAAATAATAAAAGAAGAGGAAGCCTAAAGGGCGAATGGAGCAATAAGCCGGAAATTACTTGAAGATAATAGAGCATGGCATACCACCAAGTACGAAGTGGATGCAGTATTGTATCTCCGGCCACGTACCACCAACCACCCCGGAGCTACTACTATTATTACTACTCCTACTACTACTCTACTTCTACTGCTAAGCGGTTGCTAGTGTATGGGACAGTCTCGTGATCAGAGGTTCATGCTGTGTAGCGCGAGATAGGATGGGCAATTTTAGGCAAGAGTGTGGCTACTAAGGTGTTATGGGTATGCATTTCTTGTTTGTTTGTTTGGGGGGGGGGGGGGGTTGGGTGTCGCTGACTCTGCGTGCGGGTGGGGGAACATGGAGGGTGCTAGTAAGCGGTCGGCATTTGTGGAGGGAAGGGGCAGGGTTCTCTGCTGGGAAAGGATAGTCACTGGAGTAAAGAGGAGATGAGAGTGTCAGATGGGTCAGGGAAGGCAACGTGGAGATGAATTAATAAGAGAAAAGGGGGGGGGGGGGGGAGGGGAAAAGAGTCTAGAGTTGAAAAGAGGGATGGAAGAGATTGACCATTTGGAGAAGGGAAGGAGGAGAGAAAGTACGGGGTATATAGAGAGGGGCAACTGAGAGAAAAACGTGGAAAGAGAGAAGGCTCCTTTTCACTACCAGTAGTTGGGTGCAGAGATGCAAAGTAAATTTTTCGACCACAATACTAACACTAGGAATAGAGAGGTCCACCCGATCAGGCTCAGTTCCAAGCTAACAGAGGTGGTACATGTGATGAAAGATGAGATGGAGGGGGCCAGCGTATCAATGTTGCAACCGGGAGCTCAAGATCATGCAGGCAACCGAGGGCACAGGACGTTACAAGTGGTGCTTATGGGACACGGTGGTGACTGGAGGGAGCTCGGTGTGCCAAGAATTGGTAGACTGATGTTAAGATTGGCTCGAGATGAAGAGCAGGTTTGGATGTGGGTGAGGAGGTGAATGGGGCTATGCAACACCCCTCCTATGATTGATGAAATCGGCCTTTGATTCACATACGACGGAAGACAGATGGGCTCGGGACTTGGTCTGTGCCCAGATGTTTTGGAGCCATGGGGATGGGATGATGCTTTTGCCGTTGTGGACGATCTCGTCCTCTTATGTTTCCTAGCTGACAGGAAGGGATACCAAGTCCCAGACAGCCACGTTTTTGTTCTGCGGTATGTAAACACTATTCCCGACCCCAACACATCGTGCTAGTAAGTCCCACCCTGGGTACCGTTCCCATCCCCTGGCCCCTCTGCTCTAATCGCGCCGCGATACCGCAGCATGGCATACCAGAAACAGGGCCGTGGTGGTTCAAACAATGCTGTGCAACCATCAAACTTATGTCTTTAATGTCTGTCTTAGTGTTAAGGCAGTGCCGTTGCTGACCATGTTTGTCCGGGGTGAACCCAGTTATTGCTCTTCGTAACCGGCCGAGGGTGTGGAGGAAGACATGGGGTTTGAGATCAACAGGGCATCGAAGTCGTACATGTTCATAAATTGGAATGGAGGGTGGGACAGTACGGCACCGCCAGACAGAGTCCTTAGATCCTGCGGTCTGTCCGAGATGGATGAGTTGCACAGCTTCCAAGCCACTGCCGTGGACGATGGGTTACGCAAGGAGCTCGTGGTGGTAGCACACGTGGTGATGATGATTTGATCATGGAGATTTGGGCGGTGAGGTGACGTCTCGAGGTTGAGCGAGAGAAGCTTCCCTGAATGTATCCCATATCTGCAACTGAACCGGAGGATCGGACTCGGCAGCCTCGAGGTCCTGAGCATGCGTGGTGTGTCTCTGCCATTGAGGTCAGCAGGCAGTGCTCCATTCACAGTGTTAACATGCCATGTGGCTCTCATGGGAGGGGTCTGATGCGTGTTTGGTGAAGCCAACGCGGTAAAGAACGCGATTCTGCGACGTAGCAGGCGCCTCCAGACGATTGAGACAACGTGGTAAGGACGGTGAGGCAGCGGCACGGGAACTGGAAAGTAGTTGTTCCAAGCTGGCTGACAGCCTTGCCAAATAGACGCCGCGTGGGTTCCAATCTCGCAGACGGCATCGGCCATGTGAGCGGTTCCAGGCCCTGGAAGTCCAAGATATCTGGGGAGGTGGCTAACTGCGCAGGATGACTGGGACGATCTGTTGCCGGTTTGAACGATAACGTTCATTGGCTGCTTCACCTTGTCCAGTCACCGTAAGGTGAGCTCCGGGCTGAAGTGCCGGTTGTCGGTCCTTTGGAGACGCCCATCCGACGGGGCTCCAGCGCGGCGCCTGGTTTGCGGGCAGTGACAACGCCTTGCCGTCGATGGCGCTGGGAAAGGTTGCAAGTGGACGCCTCCTTCTCATTGGGCTGGTGCTGGACGCAAGGGAAATCGAAAGAGGTTAGGGCGGGACACAAGAGGGTGGCGCTGCGGAACGCCGACTTTCCCTTCCAGGCTGATGGCGTCCCCAGTCAACTGTCTGTCAGCATGCTTCAAAGTCTGGGGAAGCGCCATCTGGCGTTGCCGTTGTGCGACGTGGGATGTCTGTTCGAATGCTGTATCCGTATTTAGGTCGGCGACCATGATAACAAGCACATTCTCTCCCATCGATGATGACCGATCGAGTATCGTTGGCAGAGAGATGACTGCGACGCAAAGTGACACTACGCCTTGATTCTCGATGGGTTTCCGGGGCACATTGCTTAGCTTTGCACGGAGGGGTTTGAATTGTATCGTTGGTCCGATTATGTGTTGACAGCAAGAATGCGGCATGCTTCGATGCTTGGTGGGCGCCGAGACAGCCGCAGCGTCCCGAGAGGACGGTTGTCAGTTTCGACCAGGCGGAAACAAGCTTGCGACAGTGGGGTTTGCTGGAATGCCGATGGTGTGTGTGTACCTGAACCAGCGACACGGGTCAACTGTGTGCCGGACTTGGGTGATGAAGGTGCCTCTCACCGCCAACAAAAAACGAGGTGGGATCGACCTGCCGAAGCGAGTGTGATGGGAGATCATTATAGGTGGGCTGACTCAAAGCGAGCGAGCGCGGGACAAATGGTGTCTTCGCAAGGCATTGGGGGATTTTGTGTATCGTTACAAGGGCTGTGAACCATGGTACTTGTTCCCGTCGAAGCTCAGGTATGTACCATATCCCCAGCAGGGCAATGGAGAGATCACGGCCCTTTTGTTTTCCACCGTTTGTCCGAGTTACCGCGCGCAGAGGCGGCTAGCAAGGGCCGTTCCGAGGAGCTGGTCCCGGCTATGGCACGTCGTCAGTGGAGAAGTGAGAGCCTGGAAGTTCAGCGCGGGGGGAACAAGCAGGCAGCGCTCGGCTTGCCGAGAGCCGTCTGCAGATCAGCGCCAAAACGCTTCGAGCTTAGCGGCGGACGCGCACGTACTCAAATACGTCGAGGGCTTCTGCCTGCAGCCTCCCCTTGGCGGCGGGTACTGCGCTGTTTGGACCCTGAGCTCGCTCGTTGCCAGTGGTCACACTGTTCTTTTCCTGTCAAACAGTCAATTTGCGGGCGGCGTGGCTGCCCGAGACACCCCATGTGTCTATTCCCCAGTTTCACCGGCAATCGTTTCAACATGGCAGAGAGCCCGTTGCCGCCGCCGCTTTAATCTGCCACGCCGCACATCTCAACTGGACCAGTGATAAGGTTGTGTCCTCCGAACGTTGCACCATGGACACCGAATCGAGTCACTTCACTGGCTGAGTTCAGTGCCTTATCGCGACGCAACGCCCGTCGCATCACGCTCGATATTGAATTCGCTCCATCATCCATCGAGTCATCCACTTCATCGGCCCAATCTGCGACTTGGGCAGCTCGCTCTCGTGCCCCGAGGTCCCGGGTACGGTACCTGGAGTCCATCCGGAAGCTCTTCCGGTAGAGCCGTGAAGCCCAACAGCGATGACGCTTCTTGATTGGCGGCCTGGCCAATGCATGGAAACGCCGTGGCGTCGGGTCCGACTTCCTTTTCCATCGCCCTGCTTGCGGGACGTGTTTTCTCGCCATCAATCGGCGACGACCCGAATCGTCGGGCTCGTCTGCGGCCAAGCAGGGAGGTGATGGGCGCAGAGCACACCTTCCCTGCTGCATGTGCGCGATAAAGCTGCTCCAGCCCCTGTCGATGCGGGGCATCGAGACCGATCGAGATCCCTGCAGGAATGCCCCCCGAAAGGTTGAAGCACAGACATTCAAACGGCCTGGGATACCTTACGTATGCAACTGTACTGTGTACTGTGTACTGTAAGGGTGAACAACGAGCTCGAGGTCGTCGGTCTGCGTCATCACAGGGTACCGCCGCAATGCAACTTGAAGAGAGAACTTTTCATCTCGGAAATTCCGATTTCCCCTCGAGACTTTGAGAGAAAAAGATCTCTTCGGCTTGAAGTCTGATCCCACGCTGGGTAGCGTGAACCAAGCAGCTCTGCAAGCCATCGCTTAACTACCTCACCTGACAAATGTACGGCAACGCATTCTGGGTTAAGTCGATGTGCACCCAAACAAAAGCGGAAGCCAAAAACAGGGATTGCGGCTCATGCTGGTTGCTGTAGGTTCCTGCCGCTTGAAGCACTAAAAATCGAGATCTCGATTTCCCTCGGCAGGGGCGCGCATGCAGTTTGCCGGCATTTTCGAGTGCCATTGGGCTGATTCCTGGCCAGAAACAAGACATTGACGCCAGACACCAAACGGACCGCGAGACTGTCGCCATCTAAGCTTGCGAACGCGTGGCTCGTCGTCGTCGTGGCGGTGGAACAATCTAGCACCGCATCCGCCCTCAATGTTTTTGCCCAGCTTACTATACAATATGCATGTACGGGGCGCTTCTGTAATAACCCGGGGACACATGCGGGAATGCCCAAGACAGAGAGACGTCAGCTGTGCTCCGGCAGCTGGCCACGCGGCACTTGAGCAACTGTTCAGTAAAGTGGATGATTTGAAAGGACAGCCACGCTCACCACCACCCACCTCCCTGCGATATTTATTACCTACCTTACTCAACCGTGACAAATACCGAGATACACGTAACAAAGTAATTCCCTACTCTAGTGTACATGCTGCCACCCTCGCGCTCGTGCGCCAGACCCACACAGTCCAACCAGGCTCTCAGGCCCGCCAAGAGCAAGAGACTCGCCGGGCCCACACCACTCCATTCCGCGGAGCCAGGATCTGCTCGTGCCCACGATCTTGGAACCTTCCCATTTCTTGCATCCTTGGGGGGCCCGGGACCCGCGACCCGGGACCACGAGTGCCAAGTCCCGTTGGTGTTGACACGCATGGCCGCCTTTCTTTTTGCTGCTGTTTCTGGCCAACATATCGCACCTAGGGTGTGGGGAGGTGGCTTTCCTCCCTGACAGCATGCTCATTGCACAATCCCCTGCCAATCGCCGCGCCCATTCGAGCCACCCGGGTCGCTGGCACCCTGCTCCCCTGTTCTCTGCCATCGCCTGCCAAGATCATGGAGGGTGGCATCGATGCTGCGCTCGCTGCCTCTGCCAGCTGAAACCTCAAGCTTAAGCCTAAGGGCAATCCGACACACCCTCATAGGCAGCCACCCGAAACACGAAGACACGGGGATGGGATTCGGCGAGTGCTGGGTCGAGGGCCTAGGAAAGCTTGTCGACACACATCCACAACCCATACTTCATCCACTTACGGTCATGGATTCAACAGGCAGGTCTTGTCCTCCCCAGCTGCAACCAGGCCAGGCCTGGGTCCTTTTTGCAGACGCGCCGCCGATGGAAAACGCTGGGCTGACCTCCGGGGGTACTTGCGACGACACGGTACTTACAGTGCGACACCCCTCTTCTGGCCGCCCTCCAGCATCCACCTGCGGTGCGAGCTTGCTTGTGTCCTGTCGGAGGCGAGCATTGGCCAGTCAGCTTCGCCGCCGCCTTTTCTGTACGCCAGTCTCCGGATGTTGTACATCGCGAGACGTGATCCTGGCTTGCATTCACCCTTTTCCATGCCTCGTTTACATCCCACGGCGCCGCTGTGCAACTTTGCGCTTGCGGACGAGAGCCACGCGCCGCTATATTTTTCTTTCTCGCCTCCTGCCTCTCGTTTCGGGCCGCCTTTCTTTCCCTTTTGTCCCGAGAATCTCAGCATCTTCGTGGTTCGACGAGGCACTACCTTCTCCCACCTGAAAGCTGCACATCTTAGCGAAGCCCCCTCGCATCGCTGTCTCAGAACTTGGAACACTTCTCTCTCCACCTAGTCAGCCGTTGTCTCTGCCCTCTGAGACCTGGAAAGCCGGTCGGACCTACACTCGTTCTTGTTTTCTTCTGTCTCCTCATCTGAAAGTCAGTCTGCGGCAGTCTCCTGCGCCCACCCTTGGTGACTCAAATTCAGGCCCTGCCTCAACATGTCGATATTAACCACAAGATGGTTTTAGACTCAAAAAAGGAGACAAGATTCTTGCTTCAACCCTCTAACCCCGGGCTCTTCGATTAGCAAATCAGTCCGGGTCCCCGAAGACCGTCTCCACTTCCTGCGCCGTTCCGTCGACCCAAAGACCTCGATTGGGCGGTGCCGTTGCTGAGAGACCTTGTTCTCCTATGAGATATCCGCTTTCAACCAGGGCCAGAACAAGTGCCAAATAGGGAGCGAGCTCCTGCCGTCCCTAGGCTTTCTTCCCGCACCGTTGGCTCCCGCCACTGACCCCTTCACTGTCCCTGTCAGCCACTTCAATCGTGTGATCCTTGCGCCCAAGGATCCCAGCCACTGAACCAGAAACCCCAAGACGGGCCTGGTACTTTGGCTTCTTCAAAGGTAGGGGGCGCCCTTCGCACACGAACTCACATACATACGTACACACGCACACACACGACGCGCGCGGACTCGCACATCAACCCAGCCTACACAACATTCAAAGATCCTCCGTACCTGAATTGCTCGGCGACAGCCCAGCTGGGGAAACCAGACTATCGCGAGCTGCTATCTTCAAGTGGTCAGTTTCGGTCCCTGTTGTCTCATAGCCGCACAAACAGACAAAGGAGACTGACTGCAGGATCCCGCCGCTCCAGGTTGCTATCTCAGCTAGCTGATATCACTGTTTGAGACCAACACTCCTCTGTACCCACAGCGCCAATACACCGTAGCCAACGAACGCCATCGTCTTGACCTCCGACACCACAAGTTCGGCTCCCTTTATCGTCCCGGTCCGACGGCAACTCCTGACATTCCCACCCCGTCAACCGGTCAGCCTCTTGCCCTTGAACCTTGAATATCCATCAGCGAATCACACATCCTCCTCACCGGTCCTCAAGAGGAACGGCAGCTTCCCCGCGCTCCTGGTACCCGGAGCTCGATCTGCGCACCTGAACTGTGGCATCCTAGAAGAAGCTCAGGCCTTTGTTTTGCGACTGACCTTCCCAGCCCAAACTTCGCGGCCCTGAATCAGCTTCAACATTTAGGGCCCACCACGGTAAACCCCGTGTCTCACAGACTGAGGCCCCGACCTCGACCGGGTCTCACTCAGCTAGAGAGTAGAAGCTTATATCTGCAATCTCCTCGTTCGTTTGCTGCGACCAAGGTTATCAGACCACTCCTGTTTTTTGCTGTTCGAGAACCCGGACCACCGCACAGCTTCGCCGTCGGCCCGTGCTGCAAACTCCCGCCTTGTTTGCGAGCGTTGCTGCTATATACTACAGAACAGAGTGCAGCTCCTCGGCGACATGGTTACGTGTTTTGTCAACATGGATCCCTGTCCCGCCTGTGGCCACTCGCAATGGGATGGCAGTAGAG
Source organism: Achaetomiella virescens (assembly GCA_031001845.1). NCBI lineage: Eukaryota > Fungi > Ascomycota > Sordariomycetes > Sordariales > Chaetomiaceae > Achaetomiella > Achaetomiella virescens. The sequence goes on from JARNGD010000095.1 coordinate 44,603, forward strand.
CCGCCCCAGGCCAGGTCCAGTCTCCGCCTCTGGTATGTCCTTCCACCAACCTTGTTTGACACGCCGAGGGCTTCGTTCACTCGGTCCCTTGATCGAATGCTAACGTGACACAGACTGTTGCCAGGGCATGAAGGAGCAGTGCCACATTCCTTTCGAGAGCTTCTTTCTCGTCACTCATATGGGCAATGGGAATTTTGCTTATTTCTCCGGTCCTCGCACCATCTCCGAAGAAGAGATCCGACTCATGTTCAGGAGGGAGAAATTCCTTCAGTTCCAAAATCGGGCTTCACCCAGTAAGCCATCAAACAACAACAGACTCGGTCTCCACAGTCCAGACTGACCTCACGCTAGGGGAGAGCCGCTCGAGATCCCCGAGGGCGACCACTACCAAGACGCGTTTTCTGGAAACTACAGTGCCCATGATTACAACGGTGAATGGGGCCCGGAGTCCAGGCGCAGAAAACGAGCGAGGCCCAGCAGGCTGCGGCGCGACCTGGACGATGACGCGGCCCCTGTCATTACCGGCTCTAAGAGGCCGCTGATAATCGGAAATACCAAGGAGGTGTGGGAGTTCTATGACCATCGCTTCAAGTGCATGCAGCAAACTGCCTGCAAGGAGATCGCCAAGGCCTTCATGAAGGTCATCGCCCCGAAGAAGCAGGCCAACAATCCGTATACTGGAGGTGACCGCACCGCCCAGGTTGGTGGCCGCAGCCTTTTGGCCCCGGGGAGAAGGACAAGGTGCGGCACATTGAGCCGGATCATCAGTGGAAGAAGGGTCGGTAGTTCATCCACTCATCTCGCGTCTCGGCTAACAAGACTGCAGAGCGCGTGTACCTCCTGACCCACATCATGAAGATGATCGTCGAACCTGCCGAGAAGCAGCACCCGATATCAGGGGCTGGGCGTCAACGTGGCGAAGCTGGAAACAGTCGCCATGGAGTCGCTTTCCGCGTGGTTCGAGGACAGGACCAAGCCCAGGAACGCCAAGAAGCGGCCCATCTTGAAGGAGCTATTCAAGGTCGCCAAGATGGAGGAGAAGTACAAGAGGGACGAGATTGGTAGGCTGCCTCTGACTCTGTTTGCCTGTTCATGTTTTCCTGATGGGTTGCTCCAGATGCCACCACGCAGGTCTTTATCACCCAAGATGACATGGTCATGGATTACTGCTTCGACGAGGACGAGGAAGAGGACGAGGAGGAGGAACACGCCGATCTGAAACAGGAACGTCCCCGTACCGACTCGCTCACCTCCTCCCGCGTCTCCCCTTCGCGCACAACCGGCATTCCCCAGGCCATGCTGCCCGCCCTGCCACCCACAGGCACCGGCATGCAGGCCCTGGCCGCGCAGATGCAAGTTGCGCCCTTCATGCCTGACCTCCCGATGCGCACCGCCGGCCAGTTCCCCGCACACGCCATGCTCCCGTCCGACCTTACCGCAGAGCACTACCCTTATACCGAAAGCACCGCCCTCGCAGCCGTCGGCACCCATCCCCAGACAACCATGCAGATGCACGACATGCTGGCCAGCCCGGCGCGCTACCACCACTCGAACGACACCAGCCGTCGTTCCTCTGTCTTTGGTCACACCGACTTCGGTGGGCCGTCCCCATCGGCGATGTATCACAGCTCTTGGTCGACCTCCTCGCCTCCGCAGGCCACCCCGACAACGACTGCCACCACTACCCGGATACGTCCCCCATTTTTGCGTACAACGTCACCCAGCACCAGCAGACTGCGCCCACTGCGGGCGGTAACAGTGCTCCGCCGCCGCCGCCGCCCCTTCCTCTTCCAGTTCCGGCTCAGCAGCAGTCGCAGCCGCACCAGCAGCAGCACGGCGGAGGAAGCCCGTATGCAGGGCAGCAGTACACCGCCTCGTCGTTCGACGGACTCCCTCTCTCCCCCCAACACCAGAACCATCACGCTCAGCAGCAGCACGCTCAGCAAAGTCAGCACCAGCACCAGCAGCACCACCACCACCACCATGCGCAGCATGCGCATCAGCAACAGCACCAGCAGCATCAACATGCGCAGAGTATGTTCAGAGGCGGCAGCATCCACCTGACGGTCCAACCTTACCATCAGGGTATGCCTCCTCGTCGTCGGGATATGGGATCAAGACCGACGAGGGGGCGTCGCCGGGCGGGGCTGTCGCGGGATTGGGGAGGAGTCCGGTTTAGGTTTAGGGAGCCAGTGGCCACTTGCGTTTTGGAGCTGGTAAACAAAAGAGTGTTGATAATGCGGTATGCCGGCGAGATCGAGGAGGTATGAGAAGTGTCGGGGGGGGGGGTGGGGGTTGAGGGGGTGTATGGTGAGGAAAGGTTGTGAGGGACAATGGTGGTGTGCGATGGGGGCGACTCCGCAAGGTGATAAGAGAGGCCGGGTGGTGAGACGGGGAAGTCGGGTTTGGTTTGGTTGGGGCTGATAATTGGCTGCGTGGGGTGCGGTAGGAAGCGAGGATCAAAGTTTGCGCCATGGACTGGGATGGGAAGCACGAGAACGAAAAACATTCCTATTTGGTATACTTGGCGGTGGTGGTACTGTACTCTCTTTCCCTCCCTCGTCGGGTTTTCTCAACCAACGTGTGTGCGGCAGTCTGTTTCTGAAAAAGCTTTCCGAGTTCTGCATCTTCATACATTTTTCTCTCTCCTATGTTCTTTTCTTGTTTCTTCTAATTTGAACTCAATGAGGGCCGGGCGGCAGATTGTGTTGAATGAAGTCTTGATGTCGTTTTGCATTCTGAGCTGGGGCTAGCAGTTTCAAGCAGTTCCTTCTAGATGGAACAATAACAGAACGCCTGAGAACCACGAGTTGGGGGTTTGGACGGGTGGGGGAGAAATGGGGGCAGACAGCGAAATCAGAAATGGTGATGCCCGGTCAGAGGTTTCTCTGAGTCTTGTTGATTAGTTTCAGCGCGGCGGTCTCTTCCTTGCCTTTCTGGCTCTCTGGCTGGTGGGCCTTGGCGGTGTTGCTAGATACCCGGGGGAGCTCGCGTCTCGATTTCTTTCTCTTTTTGCTTCATACAAGGAGACCTTTGAGGAGGATATTAATGATTGTGTGGGTTGGGTGCTGGGTGGTTATGCGTGGAGGGGGTACGTTTTAGCCAGAAAATGCTTAGGAGATTGATAGCGGTCGATAGGATTAGTGATTGATTGCAAGTTTATGCTTGGCTTTAATCTCTTGATTCCTTTCTCGCGTCTTGTGCTTGCTGTGATAGTATTTGATCGGTTCTGGCTGCAGAAGTTTTGCCCTCTTTTCTCCTTTTTTTTTTTTGTTTTTTTCTGTGTCCCATTTTTTCTCCTTTTTCTTCCTTCCTCCCCTATTTTCGATCTTGTATCATCTTCCATCGAGGATTGACAGCACCAAAACTGTGTTCAACCAACCCTGTGGCTGGGTTCTTCATTCTGGCTGTTCCCCAATGCCTCCGGAGCAGGTCAGGGGGCTACATGCATGTGCTCTAGACCGGGGTGTGTGGCGTCCATCAGAGGCGTCCATCAGGGTGGCAGTTCCCTCTTGTCCCAGGTGTCTTGACAGTAAACTGGCAATGCATCCAACTCGAGTTTTTTGCTCTGTAGAACACATAAGGAAGAAACTTCTACACCGATACCAATGACAAGTGGGTTTCCTTCAGTTGCCAATCCGCCCCCCTCCCCTGTTCTGTTAACAGGCTGCATGGGGTTGTTTCAGTCCCTGACATAGGAGCCAGGACTGGCCCCCCTACCACCGTTTCTTCATTTTGGGTTGTTCATGCTATTTTCGTCATTTCCCCTGCCATCCTGCCATCCGAACCTTAGTACCTTACCCTGGTCTTTCCTGTGGTTCGTTTGGAAGGAAAACAAAGAAAAAACAAGTGGGAGAAGTGGGAGGGGGGAAATGACACCTCTCCTGCCCTAATGTAAGGTTATCCGTTCCCCTGTTACGGTGTCTCCGCACGGCTGAGCGCGGCAGATGGGGGATGGATTGATCGGGGAAGCAAAGCCGTGTCTGTCTGTCCGTCTGTGTCCCTGTCCGCGTTCCATCCTTTTTACTGGGAACTTTCCTCTTTTTCCAAGTGGATGTTGGACAACGCATCAGCTGGCTGGAGCATACATACGAACAACTTGCCAAGCAGCCAGGCTACCCCTGAGGGAAACGCAGCGTCGCCAATCGTGAGTGGATCGCGCGGAGTAAGGGGCGGCGGAGGCGTGGAGAGAAGCGGAGGGGAGCGTGGGGGTTGGGAGACTAAGAGAGAGAGGAGAGTGAGAAGCGGAAAAGCTGACATGTAGCACGCTCTGGGGTGCAGTATGACGATATAGCAACCAAACATGTGACTCGAGGCGTGATCATCTCGCGGCGTTGCAGAATATTGGGGGTGGCGGATGCTGGGTGGATGTATGTCTTGGATTTTCTTTGTCAGCATGTATGATGATTTTGGTGCTGGGGATCTGGGAGCGACGAAAAAGGGGGAGGCAGTGCTGGCTCTGGGGGTTCCGTGGGTCCACTATGGGTGTTTGGAGGCGTGTTGGACGCTGGGAGATGTCCAGCGTGTTTTTCTCTCCGTTTACATGGTGAAGGGTTCGACATCTTTGTTGACCCTTTGGACACAACATCGTAGTAGCAAGAATGCCCATCGTATTCGGCGGCCCCTTTGTTTTTATCACTGGGCGCGGCCCCGGCGAGCTGACCTCTGTACTCTCCCACCAACCGACCATTCCTCTCGCTTGTACTCCCCGATAATGGCAGTCTGCTCGGCCTGGGCGAACACCAAGCTAGCCATTCAGTCCGCCTGATCGCATCACCCAGTCTTGTATGTACGTAAGCCGTCGTCTGCAGAGTACTATCGGCTGCGGGCGGGAGCGGAAGCCGGAAGCCGGAAGCCGGAAGGACGCAGGCAAACCAGGGAGAGAGCAGTCAGCAGGTGGTATCCAGATTGGCGAAGCTGTGGGGAGTCCAATCTCGTTCGTTTGAAGCAGAGATCGCTTCCCGCTCTCTCGTCTCCGTCATCGCCATCTCCGATCCCTGCTGTCTGTCGGCGACGCGGTGTATCGGAGCAAAGCTGCACCGGCCGGGTCAGGTGGCGTCAGTGCCTGCTACTTCCTCTTCGGGTGCCGGATGTTCTGCCAAAGACCGAATACGCGGTGAGTCGAGAAGTATGTGCGTTGGACACGGAGGAGGTATTCGAAGCCGCGGGACCGGCCGGGACCGTACCCCTATGCCCTTCCCCCTTTTCTGGCCCGGATACCGTGGTGGGAGTATAACGCGACGCCAATCGCGGCTTTGGCATATAATACCAGTCCCCAGCCAGTGGGACCAAAGCTTCGCTGGCAAAGCCGGCCTCCTGCATTCCAGTGCATTGCATGAGCGGATCTCTTGGGCTAGTTCTATCTGTCGGATGCCGATGCCGATGATACGTCAGAGCGTCTGACAAGGCTCTCCGCCCTTGGTAGAGTAAACATCGTTTTCTGCATTAGGCTCGTGCATAAGTTCATCCGCTAGGGAGCCGTTCCGGACTGGGAGGGGAAGGGACCGCTCTGGGGCCGGCCCGTTACTGAGCGGATCACTTGCCCTGCTTGACTCCTTGTGCCCCATGTGGGATTGATGAAAAGGCCTTGACAAGGGGGATAGGGGGTTAATGATGGAGACCGGGCTTGAGACGGGTGGCTGCAGCGATAGCGGAAGCTGAGCCAAACTAAGGCAGGTTGGGCAGGGGGATGCATCCTGTACACTGTGTTGGGGGTGATCTCGAGATCTGGGACATAAGGTATCGTCAAGTATCTCGCCGTCGACGAGAGAGGGGGGAGAAACGGTAGGCGTGGTGTGTTTGTAGGCTTGTTGGCGACCATTTGTCCGTCGCGAGGTGTCACTGAGATCCTGTAACGTGGTAATCTCTCGATTTCGGCCCTTCCAAGATCCTGCACTCGCCAGACCAGGTCACCTTACACAGCTCAATAGCTTGTCTCGGTGGTTCTCTGAGATGGTGGGTTACTCAGCAAGACTTGGAAGAGAGAGAGAGCACAACGCCTCCAGGACATTGCTGCTGCCGCCATGTTACCGTGGTCCTTTTCGGACATTTCGTTGGGCGCTTTCAGACTCCGGACGGGGGCAGCAAAGCCTCGCTCGGCATCTTCCGCGAGAATCGCACAATGCCGGAAAGTTGCTTGGGTAGAGCAAATGGTGCTCTTGCATTGGAAAGGCAAATTAGGGCTATCTCAGGGCTCCATAGGGCTCCGCGGAGAGACGGCGGGCACCAACCGGTGCCAAGACCGGCGGCGGACGGCGCTCCACCACCGGCGAGCCGAGACGGCTAGGCGGGGGCTCAACCTGGAACGGGGTGTTGTGGATGAGGAGATGGTACGACAGAGACCAATGTTTCATGCTTCTTCCTCTGCCCATGATGTGCCGCGGAGCTGAACCGGGGGTTGGAGGTTTCAGCAGCCAGCGAGGAAGACTACGATCTCGAGCACCCCTGAGATATATTAGAGGGAGGCTCACGGTAAGCATACGCCTCTCTATCTCACACGACACCCTGACGGTCTTTTCTGCTTGATGGAAGATGAACGGCCGCAAAGTTCGTGATGACGGAGTCCTCATTCGCTGCTCCTGGATCGTTCAAACTGGCCTCGTGAACCTCAACAACATCCCTGGACAGGCTCGAGCTCCAACATCTCCCCCAGGCGTCATTAGGCAGCTGTGCCTTGAGATGTGAGTACGTATGTATAGGTCAACCTGGAGGGGCAGCTGGAACATCTCGACGCCACGAGTGGACTCGGTACTTGCCTCAGCGAGCTCAGCACGCCATCCATCATCCCGATTCCTCCTCCATTGTCTTTTGTGTGTTGTCCGGATGATAAGTGACGCACGGAGCTAGGGACGATTGCATCTACACTTCCAACTGCTCCAGCGGAAGTCGATTCGTGAGGGGAGATACCGACAACCCGTTCTCTGCCGTGCGTGAAGGTGGTGGGTTCGGAGATCGAGCCGTGACTCGTGACCGTGGAAATCTGGGTAGCCCTGCTTCTCCAGGTCGATGTTAGGAGTTTCTCGTAGATAGATCGTCGGGGCTCGGGCTTCAATCGCCGTCAGTTGACTCCCCAACACTCCCTGACGTGTCCTCAGCTTCGTCTTCGCCGCTGTCGCTTTTCTCATCGTCCTCTCCATCACTTCCATCTCCATCACCCTCCACCTCGTCCTCACCCCGCTCATCCCCCCACCCCTCCTCAACCTCACTAACTTCCCAGTCATTGACACTCTCCTCATCACTGCTCTCCTCCTCCTCCTCCCCGCCCCTCTTCCTCTTCTTCCCCTTCCCATGCGTATCCGCCTCGCCCTCGCCCTTCCTAACAAAAACATAACTCCTCGCGGGCCTCTCCTCCCCCTTCCACGCTTTACTCGCCACCTCGCCCCTCCTGTTCCTCACCACGCCCAGGGTCCTCGCATGGCCATACCCTGGGTACGCGGCCGCGACAAACTTGAAGCTCCTCTCGACCTGCAGGCCCGCATGCCTCGCCAGGTCGCGTATGTTCCAAAGCGTGTAGGGCTCGCCCTCGAAGAGCGTGACGACGATGGTGCCGTGCGGGGCGAGCGACAGCTGCGCGCGGCGGAAGAAGTCGACGAGCAGCTCCTGATTGTGGCGCACCTGGCGGTTGACGTCGGTGGACTTGCCGCCCGTGTGCGGGAAGTTGAAAATGATGCGCTTCATGGCACCGGTGGCGGGGCGGTCACCTGCTCCGCCGAGCTTGATCTTGGGCTTGGAAGAGGAGGAGGTCGAGGTGGAGGTGAAAGCGGGCATCTTCTCGCGTCGATGCCGTAGAGTAAACGGCAGTGTGGTACTGTAGGGGACTCGATGACGGCCGTGTTGGTTGCGACGTGCGGGTACTTGGCGGAGAGAGCGGCGAAGTCGGGCTCGAGGACGGTGGCGGTTACGTTGGTGCAGCGGTGGTGGGTGATGAGGCTGGCGCGCGAAGGAGAGGTCGCCCTCGCCGACGAGGAGGATGGGGTCGGACGGGGAGAAAGGGATGGTGGGTGTTTGGTTTTGTTGCAGGGGCTGGTTCTTGTTCTTGGTCTTGGTCTTGGTGGCTGTCTTCTGCTTCTTGGCTGCTGGCGGGCCGGAGGGATGTTGTGGATTATACTGTTGTTGTTGCTGCTGCTGCTGCTGCTGCTTTGGCTTCGATCCGGGCTTGTGCTGCTGCCGCTGTTGCTGCTTGACCGCCTTGACGGCGTGCTGCAGCAGACCCCGGCCCTTGGCCATCGCGAGGAGGTTCGTGGTTTGAACGGGACTGAACTGTTGTGATCTCCCCGGAATGACGTCGGCGGACTCGGCACGGGCGGCGACGGCAGCTCTTGCAGAGTCAGTCGGCACGGGAACGGAAGGGATGGGCAGGCACAGGTTGGCCTCCAATACCCCGGACAGCCGGAAATTCGGAAATTGGTCGCGAAAATTTAAGCTCCCGCCTGCTCAGCTCGGTTCCCGCCGCCAGCCGCGAGCCGTGGAGCTGGAGGGGAATGTACCTGCGTCTCTGGCGCCTCGCCCCGGGTCGCATTGGTCAGGGAAGCGCCAAGCCGGCTCCGGAGTTAAACTGTGGGTTTGCCTGTTTTGGGATTACCTGGCACAGACCAGTCGTTGCCGCTGGTCCCTCATCAGACAGGAGAGGACACACCAGCACGCAAAGAGCCACAGGATGGCAGTCAGGTTTGGAGTCTCAGACATGACAGGCATCTTTCTTTTTGCACACCGTCTCTTTTCCCCCCTTCCTTCTTCCCTACGCTTCTTCTGCTGCTATCAAGCACTCTGGACCAAGCTGTCCACTCAGAAGCCCATTTTTACTCAGCATGTCAGTTGCCAACTGAGTCTCCACTCTTCTCGCGGCCAGCGACCCGGATCAGTCGGGCTCGTTGCTGCCGCGGTCACCATCAATCTACTGTCATCGAATATCTTGGGTGATGACAAGCTCCCATTTCAGTTGCAATGCAAAACTGAATGGGCTGATGCGGCCTCAGAGACGCAGAGCAGAGATGGAAGCAGCCATCAACTGACCCCAATCGACATGTACGTCGTAGTACCGATAGGAGGAGTTTCAGACAGTATTTGAATGTAGAATAGCGTGGACGCAACAAGACATACACCATGGTATTCTTTTCTGTCGCCTTGAGAGTTTTTGATGAGATGAGAGCATTGACTGGCCCATTCCCTGGTTCTGGTCTTGGCTCGCACAAACGCAAATCCGGCGACTGCAAGCTTCAAGTCCTTACCTGACCCAGGTTCGTTCTAAGCGAATGCAGCTGGCATCAGTGGCAGAGACTGGCACAATACCAATACCCCAGGGAGCTTACACCACAACACTGCATGTGACCTGAACCGGAGGGAGAGTAGAGGCGAAGAGATGGAAGTGAAGACAAAACGACGAACTGATGAAAAAGACTGCGGGAAAGGACGAAGGCCAGACAAGAACCATGTGCCTGTTCCTGATTTGGAAGGAGTCCATGCACTCTGATTGGCAGATGACTCGGTCAAGCCTCGGTGGGGCCCAGGCTTGCGCACCGCTGCACCAGTGTGGGCGAGCCAGGGTGGGTAAGGTTCTGGGGTCCAGTTGGCCTGGCGGGTGTGTGGACTGCAGACTGCGGAAAACCAGCGGCAGCGAGAGAGCCGCCTCTTATTGTCAGGCCCTTCACAATACCTCCCTTAGACTGGACCGGACGACCTGGAATCACTCAGGGATGAGGACGAGGAGCAATTGCTGAAGGCGGTCTCTATTGACGCTATTCACGCTGCTCTCGCTCATTGTGGCCGTCTGTCACTCGGCCGATTGTCCTTTTTTAATCGCTGCGGCCTCGACCCTCCCCGTCGTCTCCTTCGTCTTCTTCCTCTTCTGCTTCTTGCTCACCTCCATAAATCTCCCTCCATCTTCTTCGATTCTGACTGCTTCACCTGCACTACACAGAACACACATGCAGTCTGAAAGTGGTCCAGCGTCTGCCTCTCTCCACCTTCGGTCGCCGTCACCTCCAACTACTTCTTCGCTCGTCGTTTCTCCATCGACACCCGCACCGCCAACTTTCATCACAGCACAACCAGAGTGTCCATCTCGACGTGCTTGTTGTCGACTTACAGAAACGGTATACCGCTCTCATACTACTTTTACTCCTACTCATCTCCTTCGTCCATTTTTGGGCGTACGCCACCAGCAAAGGCCACTCTCACCTGCCATCAACCAATCCGTCAAACTCAACCGATCTGGGCCTGACCTGCCGGCCCGCAGTCTTCAAAGTCTCAACCATCACTGTCTCGCCAGATAGGTCGCGGGATCAATCTTCGGACCATTCTCTCCAGGTCAATCAATACAAAACAAAATCCGCATCTCCCACTCCGACAAGAGGGGTGCATACCTTCCGTCCCCTCCATCACCCACTGTCAACTTTGAGCGGCAACATCAACCCCACCTCACTGGCATCACCTTCAACTCACACATCCACCCCATCCCACCATGAGTCAACAGAGCATTTTCCGCGGCCTCGACGCCCAAGAGGCCGACGACGCCATGTCCGAGGATATGCCAGTCACCCACCACGCCAGCCCCGCCAGAGCCAGCACTACCACCAGCGGCAGAGGCAGAGGGCGTGGCCGCTGGGCTCGCACCAAGAACGGCAGAGTCGCCAAGCCCACCCAGCAGAAGGCACCCACCGGTCGTGGTCGTCGCCAAAAGGTCTACGACGAGCCCAAGCTCCAAGCCGCCCACGAGCGTTGCCAAGAGCTCAAGCAAGCCTACGCTGCCGCCGTGAAGCTGGTCAAGCCGGCAGTCCTGGAACTGGCCGACCGCTCCATCAACGAGCTGCTCGAGAACCCCAACAAGTTCAAGGAGGTGCCCGAATACGCCACCATTAGCAACTTCCTCCGCCAGCGCCGCGACGATGCTGTCAAGCAAGCGACTCTTCACCGCGACCATGGCCTGCAGATGGCCGCCACGTCTACGACGCCGAGGTCCGGAAGGTCTACGAGTCACACAATGTAAGCTACATCACTGCACCCCTCTCGCCGGATCCGTGACTGACACAATCAATCGCAAACAGACCAAAGTCGCCGAGCTGTGTGAAGCCAGATATGGCCACCTTCTTCAGATGGCCGACCGGCTCGAGTTCCTCTACGACAACAACCTGCCTCTCGATGTGAGTTTATTCCCTGAGACCCTCGCCTCGTGCACGTGTCAGCTAACATGCTTCTGGAAGCTGCCCCTCTCTGATGATGATAGATACGAGTTCAAGGAGATCAGCCAAGAGGACGCAGACTGGCAGGGCGTTTTTTATCAGACCCAGGAGAACGGCATCGAGTTGCCCCACAGCGGGAAGCCCATCTCCGAGTTGATGCAGAAGCCGCAGACCCACCCTCTGGAGGCATCGAAGCGGAAGTCCGATGGCCAGCCCGAGGGCCAGTCAGCACGCAAGGTCGCCGCCACCGGCAAGGGGACGAGGCCTTGCCGCAGATGCCGCGCCACCCGGCCGGCCTTCTCGGCGCCTCCGAGGCCATCGAGGAGAGCGCGGCGCCCACCCCAGACTCCGGCTCTGCCGCCCAGACTCCCGTTCCTGAGCCCGCCGAGGATGTCGCGCCTGAGCGGGCCGCCCAGCGGGCCACCAGCGGCGCGGTAACGCCCACGGATGACTCTGGTGTCTCTCTTCCTCGTGGCGCCACGAGTCCGGACGAGTATGGTGTTCGTCTCATCTCGAGACGACCTACTCGGATGGACATCCCCAACAACCGCATCATGGTCCCCAACATATTCGAGTGGGACGAGCTCGACATCGGTTTCCGGGACTCGACCAACTGCGCCCAGAAGGGTGCCACCAAGGCGCGGCGCGGCGTGTACCTGGGAAAGCCCGGCTCGAACTACATGTTCGTGGACCGGAGAGTCGGCATCTGGGACTCGACTCTGGCCGAGGGGGAGCTGGATGAGGAGCTGGTGAAGAAACACAATCTTCACCCGACCCTCGGCCTGCCTCTCCCCGGCTCCGTCAACGCCTGGGAGCCGCCCAGGCCCGTCGTCGACAGTTGAAGACAGTCGTCTGCGTGCCTCCGAAAGGAGAGCCCATCCATGCCTCGAGGACGATCGAGGACGCGCGTGTCGACGCCGACACCGCTGAGATCGAGAGGCGGATGGCAGTCGCGCAGGCGATCCGCCAGTTCTGCGACCGGGAGGCCATCCCGGCGGGAGAGGTCGCACCGGACGCAGAGCGGCTGAGGGAGCGGAGGGCAACCACATTGGCCGCCCATGGCATCGACCCCGCCGAGGTCGCCCAGTCCGCCCCTTCGCCGCCTGCTCCGGAGCCCTCCCCCGCGGAGGACACGGAGGCCTTCGCCCGATTCGCCGGCGAAGTCCTCGGCGCAGCCGCCAGCGTCGAGGCGGAGGAGGAGCACCGCACGGCCGCCGAAACGCTCCCGGGCGCCGTACGACGCCATCCGGGACGTATTCGGTGACAACCAACCAGCGCGGCAGCCTTCTCCTCCCGCCGCCCAAGAGGCCCCTGCTCCCGCGCCCGCCGACACGGCCAAACCTCTCCTCCCTGGCGGACGTCGCGCTGGCTTCGGAGCCCGCAGCCACCAACCCGCCACCCCCGCCATCCCCGCCATCCCCCCAAGAACCGAGCCGGCTCCGTACACCCAGGCACAGCCGAACGAGGCGGCGGGCCCGACTGTTCATGAGCAGCCACAGGCCAGGTACCCCCAGCCTGAGCCAGCCCGCTTCGTTCGGAAGAATGAGGCTCCGGTGCACGCCGAGCCTGCTCGGTCCCACGATTTCCTCCGGACCGCCCTCAATCTGCGGACCCCTCCCCCTCCCAGCCTCCCACCATGCCGCTCGAGGAATACCTGGCCACTCCCATGCGCGCGCAATCCCAGTTCACGCCAACACCGCTTGCCATATCCACGCAAGCAGCGCAACCGACGGCCGCCGGACTCCGTTCTCTAACACGGGACGGCCAAAGCCTTCCGGCGCTGCGTCCCGTGCGGAGTCTGCTCAACGAGACTCCGGCACACCGGAGCACCAACCGGCCCTGCACCACAGCAGCATGATGCCCTCAAACAGCGGTGTCTACTACGCGCAGGCTGCGAGCCGCCCCTACCACAACGGCTACCCGATCCAAGAGCCGATGCAGCCCATGATGTCGCACCAGCCAATGATGAACCCGCTCCAGAGATCCCTCAGTGGCCCGACCCGGCAGGGCAGACCATACTCGGTTTCGCCGCCGCCGTATCATCAAGGTCTCATGCCGCCGCCGCCGCATAGCCAGCCCGCCGTCCCGTCGATGAACCCACCGCCCATGCACCTCCAGAGTGCAGTCCCGCCTCTGACACCAGCAGGCCCACGCTCTCGTCCGGGCAGCTCCTCGGCCCCGTCCTCTGCACCGGTCTCAACCGCACCTCCCGTGGCACCCCCCACCGCCGCATCCGCCTCCTCCAAATACCGCAAGCTCGAGCCCGCACCCACCCCTCCTCATCGTCTCTCCTACGCCGGCAATGGTCAGGAACTCAGGACGGTGCAGTTCGACTACAGAGAGGCCATCAAGGACTACACGCCTGTGGAGGCCCCGCCGAGGCACGGTCCGACGCAGATCAGGGTTGGACGCATAACAATATCAGGAAGACCGCTGCTAGTGCGGGCACTGGTGGCAGGTCGAAGAGCGGGGATGCGAATAGCAATACCAACGCGGGGCCAATGCCAACTCGGATGAGCACGCCCCTTAGAAGGGGGCGGGTCGTTCCGGGGTGGTGGGGGTGGTGGGGGTGCGGGTCGGAATGGTAAGGGGAAGAGGAAGGGTGATGGCGATGCCTTGAAGGGTGGCACCAAGAAGCGGGTGAGGGAGGGCAACGATGGTGATGCTGAGTGCAACCAGGGGAGGGAGAAGAGAGTCAGGCAGGCTGGATCCGATGCCGCTGGTCCTTCCACCACTATTTTCTGGGCTGGCTATTCCTTCTTCTATGACTGGGTTGGCTGCTTTTTCGGCTGGAAATGCTGGTGGCCAACTTCTTGGGCGACGTCTTGCACCTGCACCTCCCCTGCGTCTACTCCTGGTCGTCAGGATTTGAAGAAGGGTGGCAGGATTAGCGGCGGCACCACGAAGCCGGCGAGGGAGGGTGATGATAATGTTGAGGGCAAGCCGGGAAGGAAGACGAGAGTCTGGTGGGCAGATTACGATCCTGCTGGTCCTTCCACTACGACTGGGTCTGGTGCTGCTGGGTTTGGCTTCGGCGGTGGCCGACTTCTCGTGCCGGCTCCTTCGCCTGCTCCTACTCTTGGTCATGGTCACGGTTCCGGCGATGGGATTGGGAGTGTTTTGGCCCCTCCGTCCGCGTACATTCCGTCGGCGCACCCCTCATCATCAGGGCACACATCCTTGTCGACATACAACCCTGGGACCAACCTTCTCCGGGGTACGCATCTCACGGGGCGCCTTTTGGTTTGTTGGGCTCACATCTCCGCCGGCGTGCACACTGTCCTCTGCATACACCTCCTCATCTGTGCGCACATCCTCTTTCGACGATCATACACCGACGCCGTACGCAACATTGATGACGGCGACCATACCTCAGCCGTCGAACACGCCTTCATCGGAGTACCTCTTGACCCTTACACTCTTATCAACGTCGCCACAGCTGCATCTCGAGCACTGAACGAGCACGCTCCTAACGCTCCGCAGCAGGCGAACAGCAGCAACATTGGCACAGAGGATCACCAAGGCGCTTCTCGGCCGCGGAAAGACGAGGAAATCGAACAAGAACAAGGACAAGACCAACCCCCCGCAGAAGCCCGGCACCATCCCGCTGCCGCGACAGAGCCAGAGCCAGAGCCGAACCATCCCGCGCAATTCCACCCACGGTGAACCTCCCATGGAGGATCCGCCTGCGCAAAACCACCGCTGCTCTCGGTGCAAACCAACAGGAATGATACCAGACCGAGAAGGTCCAGAGGGAGGTCCTTGCTGCAAGTGCTGCTGTGCCGACTATGAGGAGCCCATATAACCTGCGGAGTCGTCGGGGTCGGTGTGGTGGGGCAGATGACCACGGCGACTTTGGCGACATCTACAACGGGACCTGCAGTCATGGTGATGGAGGCGGAGGTGGCGGCTCCCGCCTCTGTCGCGCCTGTTGCGCCTTTTGTGAGTGCGAGTTCTGCGCCTGCTCCGCGTGCGGCTGCCCGCCTCGCTCTTCGTGCTTCTTCCGCTCCTGCTGCTGGACACTGAGCAGGTCGTTGGCGAGATGGATGATGGGGGATGCTCCGAGCGGTTTTCGTTGAGGCTTGATGGAGATGATATGTGAGTCATGAGGAGGGAAGAAGAGTGGGTGCTCCTTCCAAGGGTCTGTGGATCGTGGGCAGATGCATGAATGGTGGACGGGATGTACGAAGAAGGATTACCGATACATGTACGGATGGATGGAATGGATGGAAGGATACCCCGTTCGCTAGGCAAAGCAGCATACATACATCGTGGATCCGCTTGGTTTGTTTTGTTTGCTTTGGCCCAAAAGCCGGAGTACAAAAAGAATGGTTGTCTGTTTGCCCGTTTTCTCTTTTCTTTGGGAGCTAAACTGTTGCATCATGGTTCTTAGGGCGATGGCTAGCTGGATGTATTCGATCTAGTTCCACTGCAACATGGCGTCAATTTTAATAGAAAGGCATGGGTGGATATCAACGCCAGCTGAAGTGACAGTGTCTATGGCGCGCGGAATGATATCTTGATATCTAGTTCATATATGCAGACGATCCATTGTTTCTAGTGATCTCCTTTTGTCCTTGTTCGAGGAAAGAGTCAAAACCTTCTTTGTTACTGTTTGTCTTCCCTACTTTCTCTTTCCTCTTATCTCCTTTCCTTTCCTTCCCTTCCTCGCCGGGTAAAGGGTTACCAACGGCAAAACAACTTGAGCATACAACGGCATCCACTCTGGCTCCAAGTGAACTTCTTGCTGTCAGAGGCAGATGAGACCAGACAGTCAGCCCAACATCACTAAGGAGGTGCCCCTGATAGTGCCCCTGATATTCACCGCCAAGGCATGTGGAGTCATGATGAAGCAAAAAATGAGGAAAACATACAACACCAGGGATTCGCTGGTCGTCACCGACCCAATACTAATCTGGCCCTTACTGGCTTATCTATGGGAGAGCGGACGGGATCCCGAGTTTTCCAGTAGGTATGGTCGTATGTGAAGGATAAGGGTGTGGCATTGGCATTATATTCCTCTTCGGGACCGACTGATATTGCGCCAAGATGAGTGCGGCTTGTTGAGACTCGAGAAAAGCGAGGGTTATGCAGTCCCGAGGTGATTATCTCATTGTTTGAGTCATTTTTAAACCCAATGGATAGCTGAATGGGTGTGTAGGGCTTGCTATATTACGCTCAAACTCTGGGGTCCAAAGGGAGGAGCAGTGGGACTTGGACAAAGGATGTTGGGAGAGAACTCTCTCAACTCACCAGTACTGGTAGCCAAGCATTGCTGCTACTAAGGTAACAGCTGAGCTCGAGAGAAAACGCCAGGGAAATGCGAAATATACACCTCTCGCGGGGAGCGTGATCTGAGATCAAAATTCCCGAGAAAGGTCTAGCAGATACCCACTTCTCTCATCTCCTTGCTGTGGCCCTACATCTACCTGGCTCTCCCTCCTGATTAGCTCCAGGACATTGAGAAAGCAGATACTCACTCGGGTATGTATCCCTGAGGAAGAAAGGAAGCGGAAAGAAATAAGGAGAAGAGGGAGGGAATAAATAACAGAGGCTGCTATCTAATCTTTCCCTCTCAGACGACAGAATATTTCGCTTTAATCGCAACATTGCATTCCTGAGCGGTGTATTGTCAGGGGTAAGCTTTTTAGATTGTGGGAGTTTGGGGCATTACATCGTGAAGGAGCTTGTGCCAGACAGCCTGCGAAATTCCCCTGGGCGTGGCTCTACAAGCTTGGTATCTTGGGAGCGATCCAGAGAGGAAAGCATATAGGTTTCTCGCCCTGGTAAGCCTGCTGGGCATCATTGGTGCTGCTTTGACATGGGATAAAATTACATGTCTCGTGGGAAGACATTGGACGACAAAAATTGATTGAACATCTCCCCAAATCACAGAGATGCCACCCCATTCGTTCATGGAGACCAAATCACCAAACTGCGGCCATGGTGGGTAGTTACATGACTACTCATACACGACGTTACATAACCCATCCAACCAAACCCTTCCCTTCAAGCCGTCCCCCTCTCAAACAGCCGGCACAGCCCCTCCCCCGAGCCCCTCCGCCACTCCCACCGGAGACACATCATGCCTCGTCGACGCAGGCCAGCTCCCCCGACATCGGCAACAAGGCCTTCCCCAGCTCGCCATCCGGATGCAGCGCATAAACCCCGGCCTCCATGGTCTCGCCATCAAACACCACAAAGTTCTGAATGGGTTGCTGCGTCTGCCCCAGCACGTTGATCACGTCCTGGGCCAGCTGCCCGCCCAAGACTGCTGCCACGGGGGCGATCTCACTGCCAACGTTCTGCAGGAAGGACCGCAACACCTCGCTGCGCAGGGTCTCCGAGGGGAGGCCCAGGGTCTTGTGCTGCTCGCCGCAGAGGAGCGTGAACTGCGCCAGATGGGTGTGGTTGTCCCTTTGCGGGAGAGTGCCGTAGAGGGAGGTGAATTCCCAGAGGGCGCGAAGGCAGGAGAGGAGGGGCGTGACCACGCGCCTGCGGCGCGGGGAGCGCAGGATCTCCGGGGGCAGGAAGGAGGCGGTCGAGGCGAGGTACCATGTCGAGTAGAGCTCGCGCTTGGTGACGAGTTCGGTCTTTTGCTCGTCCCCTTGTTTGGGGGAGACGGCGATGATGGAGCGGGTGCGGGACTCCGGGCCGATGGGGGTCGGAATGTTGGACTTGGAGCGCGAAATGACGAAGTCGTGCTCGATGAGGTCCGCAAAGAGAAAGCCGTACATGCCGTGGCAGCCGGCGGCGTAGAAGGGGCGGTTGTACATGCGTGTGGCCGTGTTGATGAGGTTAAGGGCGCCCGAGTCCAGGTCGGTTGCGATGATCACGTCGAACGGGGCGAAGAAGGAGGGCTGTTTCAAGCTGATGTCGACCGTGTCGACGTGCACACGCACGCGCGGTTGAGACGCTGGAGTGCTGGGACGGCGGCTGCCGCCCGGTTGGTGCCGATCGGAGTCTCCTCTTCGGAGAGCAGGAACTGGGAGCCCAGGTCGGCGGGCGTAACTGGCTGCGAGTCGAGGATGGTGATGGAGCCGACACCGGCCAGGACGAGGTTCTTCGCGATCTCGTTTGCAAGAGCCCTCATGGTGATCAAGAGGATATTGGCATTGCGGATCTTTTCCTGGGCTTTCATTCCCCAGAGGCGGATCTGCCGGTCGTAGAGGGCGATCTCATCTGAAAGGTGTTAAGGGGCCGTGGTGTCCAAGTAAGGAGGCATCACTTACCAGCGCTGATGCTGTTTAACGGTGCCGGGTCATTGCCCTGCTGTTGCATTGTGGTAGTTTGGGGATCGGCGTCCCCGATATTGACTGGGTTTGTGAGCTCAGCCTGATGGTGCATCTTGAAGGGGGAGCTCCAGGGTGAGGATGGGTTGGCTGAGATTGGCCAAATGATGGGCCAAAGATTGCTATCAAGATCAGAAGGGAACGTTGACGAGGTAACCACTCGCAAATTGCGACAATCAAACGGTGACGCCAACCTTGGGAGAGCTGAGGATGGGGGACGCAGCAAGCCAGTCGCAACAAACAGGTCACTGCAGGTCGAGCCCTATTGTCGTCAAAACAGCCTTATACAGGAGGTAACAAAAGAGTGGGAGTTCCCGCGAGTTGGCTGGGGAGGAAAAAAAAAAAAAGAAACAACAAACTCCCAATCGAGTTTGTTTGTTTGTGAAAGATTCTCTCAATTTCTCGATGTTGATGGTTGCACTAACAAGCAGTTGATGAATCCTGGAAGCCAGCTCCAGTCGAGCGCCAAGCGTGTTGAGCCTCGCGCGGTGATGCGCGTTTAAGAGATACCCTACCTTGGCCCAGGGCAGTGTCTACAACGCGGGTACATGCTAACAACAAGCCAGCCCAATAATGCTCCACACATAACCCTGCCAAGAACGACCCGCCAAGCACTCTCTTTGACCCTGGCTGGACGCCTCTCCCGCAACCCGCAATCCGCAGTTCTCCCCATGACATCCTGTCCCGTAGCATGCGCTTGCACTCGATTCGCCCTTGATTTCATCGACACTGCTCCACCAACCTGCACCCGCATACCCTTTCCAGCGACACAACGTGCTCCGGCGGCTCTGGGTCTTTGCACATTGCAGCGGCCAACGTCAACCTGCCACACCCCGCCAGCGTCTGCCATTCAGACTGTGTGGCGTTTGTTGCCCCATGGTGAGTTGTCAGCCTGGTCCTCTGCACCGTGATACTCCGATTGCGCGCCTACCGCCTATGTCGGTGTTCGCCCACGTCTGACTGCCTGCAAGCTCGAGGCCACACGCTCACAATCCACGTGCTCAGAAAGTCATCTGCGTTTCTTTCTAGTCCTGCATATTCTGACCTCTATACACCTAGTCTGACAACCCTTCTCGCCCTCCGCCGCGGGAACTAGGGACGTTTCGAGCCGCCGACGGAACTGTGCGCCGCTTTAGCAACTACCGCCCCTCTGCAAATGACCGATCTGCCCAGAGTTCTTCCGAGAGACTATACACGGTAATCGAGCAATTCTACCGCGAGCTTGACAGGCTCAGTCGCCAGTTGTTTGCCACAGCCGGCATCGACCCCGATACGGTCAGGATGGCCTCGGGCTCTGACCGGGACTTGCGACTCAGGTTCGGCCGTGATCCCCAACTACCAAACGACACCTTGCCGGAACCATCAACTGTTACTCCCCACCTCTCGTCGCTTCCGCCGCTGCGGGCAAGAGCCCGAGCCCCCATCATCAACGCCGCCTCGCGCTCGAGCCGATATCGCACCGTTGACCGGCGCTTAGAGAGACTTCGCTCACAGCTCGAAGGCAGCCACAGCAGCCTTGAGGAGGTGAATAGGAGCGTCCACGAGACCAACTCAGAATTACGGGCATTATTGGATTTCCACCCCACCATGCCGCGGCCCCCTCCTCCGGTGGCGCCTATTATGTACGGTCACGAGCTGGCCGAAGAGGGCCGCCGTATCAAGCGCCGTAAGCTCGACTCGGATAAGATAGCCTCGGGGTTTAAGGGATTCCGCTATGGCAAGTACGGCCAGGTCGAGCCGGGCCACCTGATTATGGAGATTGTGAGCTGCGATGGGGGTTTGTACTCGGAAGAGCACTCGTACCCGCCCGAAAACATTCTCAGGAACGATGCTTCCGTGTACTGCACCAAGGGGAACCGTTGCAACATCGTCTTGCGCCACCAAGGAGGAACCGTCTTCAGCCTCTCGGAGCTGATCATCAAGGCTCCGGGGTCAAAGTTTTCTTGCCCGTATGTTCTCTCGGGCTGATCCATCCAGATGTATTTTCTCACTGATGCCCACAGGGTCCGCGAAGGAATGGTGTTTGTGGCGATGGAGTCGGATGATCTCTTCACGCGCACAGCGCAGTACCAAATCCAGTACCTCCCCGCCCGCAACCCACGGCGCGGCACTATTGTCTTCCGCCACGAGGAGGACGGCAGCGTCACGCGATACCAGTCACGTTCCATCAGAGCATACAGCTACGGCACGGACGACGACGACGACGACGACGACGAGGATGAGGACTACCGAACAGCCCAGATTCCCCGGAGTTCAGTGCCCATCCCACCCACTTCACCATCACGACCGGCTACAGCGAGGATGAAAGCGACGAAGACCACGCCGACCACCCGCGGCCACCCCCCGGCGCACGCCAAAACCGCATCGGCACCCTACCCTTCGAAAGCGACAGCAGTGATGAGAGTATCAGCATGCTGGCCCGCCCTTTCCGGCAGTGGCCCGGCAACGAAGACTTCACCGCCGACACCGCCCTTCTGCGGGCCGCTCGCATGCGCGAGCGCATCCGCCGGGAGCGCCGCGCCTCACGCACTGGCCGCGCCGCCGAGCAGGACATGCGAGCGGCGAGCGGCGCCGGGAGCGCGAACGGGATGACGCTCGAGGAGGCGCAGGAGGCGTCGCAGATCGCGACACAGGAAGCCGTGCGTGCTGTCGGCGGGGAGCTGATGGCACCGCTGGCGCATTTCTTTATCGAGAAGGATAAGAACAAGTGCACCGTCAGGTTTGACCCGCCCGTCACGGGCAGGTTTGTCCTACTCAAAATGTGGAGCCCCCATCAGGATCCGCATGACGCGCCGAAGAACATTGATATACAGGCCGTGGTGGCGAAGGGTTTTGCCGGGCCGAGGTATTCTCCTGCTGTTGAGCTGGCTTAGGTTCGGTATCAGAGCGTGGGAAGGGTTGGTTTGGGGTTTCTGGGAGTTCGGCTTTCTGGACTTGCTTGGCTTGGCTTGGCTTGTCTTGGGGGAAAAGACTGCATTATCCGGTATTCGGCAAAACATAGAGCGCAGGACTGGGACGGAACACGAGGGGCGTACTGGATGGGTTATATTCGACATGATGAGCGGGGCAGCTTGGCACAATCGCGACGGCGGTTTACGACTGGGACAGGAAGGACTGGGATGGAGACGTCGTGGATTTATAGCATATGCCCTGAGCGCTCGTGGCGTATGATAGATGTAGGTAAGGTGTATTATATGAGGTTCGGTGCTTTTGCACCTCTCATGTGATTGACGGAGGTACGCAATCCAAGTGACGAAGGACGGAACGAACCAACAGAAAGGAGAGCAAAAAGAGAAAAGAGAGAGAGAAAGAAGGAAGGAAGGAAGGAGAGAAAGCGTGAGAAGAATCAACACAAGAAGTCAGCTGTTTCATTTCCTACTAGTTACTATCCATTAAAAACTTTGATTGTAATGTACGTAAGAAGCCCAGCCTAAAAAGGTTCATCTGCATGGATCTCCTAAGCGTTTGTGTCGCCGTCCTCTTCACCTTGGCAGTATCCGTAACATTCGTGCTGCTGCTCCCATCTTGGGCTCCGCTACCAATTCTCTCCGTCTCAAAATGGCCCAGCATCTGCTCAAACAGGGTTTTGTTCCCCAGTACGTCGCCGAGCGTGTCGAGCAAAGGGAGCTGCGAACCATTCGTGCCGCCTGCCAGCACGCCGCTGAGAACGTCAAGCACCAGCGTCGTGGCCGGGATGCGGAAGGGGATATGCTTCTGGTTGAGCACGCCCTCGACGTAATTGATGCGCTGGCCGTTGTGGAAGGTGGAATTGCCCGTGGCGTTGAACTCGATCATGCCGTCGGCAAGAGCACCGCGCTGCGTGTCCATGAATGCGGCGAGGTTGGGCACCAGCTCGTCGAAGTAGAAGTCACCCTCGAACTGTGGCGTGTTGTTTCCCGGCTTCAGGTCGAGGTTGTAGATGTGCACCAGCCCCAGGTTGATGTCGCCGGCCATCACGTTGAACGTCAAGTTGCCCAGCCCCAGCGTCAGCACCCCGGCGTTGGGGATGTTGAGGTGCCCCTTCATGTTGTGTCCGGAGGGCCCCGGCGGGATGGTAAACTGCATGTCCCGCACGCCGAAGCCCTTCAGGTAGTTGAGTCCTGGTACCTTGACGGTCTTGTCCAGATCGACTTGGTAGTGCAGCGCGCCGAGATGGGCGCTCAGATCGTTAGCCTTGAGGCGGAGCTCGGCTGCCTCCTTGTCGAAGAACTCGTTGAACCACGCGACGAGCTGTGCGTGGTCCAAGATATCGACGACTTGGTCAGGAATTATGACATCGGTTTTGTGGTTGATGTACTGCTCTGGCATTTGCAGTGTCAGGAAGGGCGTCCCGGTATCATCAGCGCCGTCGGCTGGTGGTTGGAGTAAGTTGAGTGGAAGGGGATCGATCTTAACCGCCAATGGGGTGTCTAGCGAGGTGTCGAGGGTGATGTGCAGATGCGTTGGGGCGGTAAAGTTGAGAGCACCCCCTTCACGGGCAGCTCTTGGTCACCGACGATGTTCTTGATTATGGCCGGTATGATGACTTTGAACCTTGAATTTTTGCGGTTAGGTTCGGATTGACTATTTTCGGCCATGGAAATTCACTTACAAAATCGGTAATAATATCGCGAGCAAGATGACAATCGCGATCAGGTAAATCCACCACCTACGCCGGATATGTTGCTTTACTTTTTGCCATATGGAAAGCCCACCTGGCTGTTTTTTGTCGCCAACACCATCATCAAACGAAGAGGCAGCATCGTGGACATTATCCGCCTGTGGCTCCGCTCCATGCGCGGCGGAGCTCTCGGGCTTTCCACCGGGTTGCGTAGCCATGACTTTGAGGCAGTGACTCTTTGATGAACAATTCAAGGCGAACCCCAGAACTTGGGGCTGGCAATAAGTGCTGGTGTTGCCAGGACTGGTCAACAAGGCAAGAGGCACAGACACATCGTGGCCTTGTCAACCCCGAACTGAGACGTATGATACGTAAGGATAATAACTGATATAACTGAGCGTCAACCACCTGAACGACGCCGGATGGAGTCACGAACCACCGCTCGGAATCCGGGGCTTGCTTCCAACAAGTGAATGTGTAGCATCCGGGCGATACTATCGGCCTTGGCACTTACTAGAGAATGCACTACCTAACCGCATCACACGGCTGCCGAACACGCTTTCGGTTCACCTTAAAGTGGTTTAGCTTGCGATATGCCGATATGGAGGTACCTTTCTCCATCCCAAGCGATCGCGTGACTGGTGTCGACCTTCCCCGCACTCCGCTGCCGAGGTTCTCGCCGGGGGTGGGGGGGGTAGGTAGCTCCGTAAGACTATGGGCAAGCATTCTGTTTGCTGGAATCCCGCGATGTTATGCTCATCCCGTTTTGGGTTTTGCTCATCTAGTTTTGGAAGACCAGAACATGCCCTCGGCCCTGCTTGCGACGGGTGTCCATGTGCCGTGGGTGGCTCTGTTTACGGCTGATGGAGTGTCTTGCAGCAGAGCGAAGTGTGTATTCGCTGCGCACATAGCGGACGCGAATTGTGGCTGAAGACGAGTGCAGTAATATCCTGAACCTCAACCGCTAATGAATGCTTAGATCGTCACGTAGAGTAGATGCCTTAGGTTCGCTGGTTACAGTAGTACATCCGGAGTAGGGTTGGGAGAATTCAAACTGCTCTCTTTTTTTTCTCTCAAGCATCGTCTCTCGCAGCAGCAACGGAGAGACATTAAACACTACGTAAATCTGATACCAGACACCATGCTGGTAACCAACTCAACCAAAGGAGGACTAGGTATCACCCTATGAGACGGCTCCTTCCCATGTTTCATCCATCCCGCTCAAGCCTACCGCTTGCCCACAAACTCCTTCAAGACTGCATGGACGAGGTCGGCGATTGTTTGCCACGAGCTTCACGCATCAGGCATTAGTCAAGAGATCAGTACCAAGACACACAAAAAAAAAAAGGAACATACCGGTGTAGCGTCGTCGATGAGCTCCGACGTTTGTGTCACGAATGTCTTACTCAAGAGCACGCCAGCGTTGTTGACGAGTCCTATAATGGGCCTTGATGCTGGTCGGCGTGAGCAGCGGCATTACCTGGTCGACTATACCCTTGACGTCAACCTTCTTGACGGCCTCCAGAACCGCTTAATGGCATCGACCAGCCCGCTGAGATCAATGCCGTTCAGCTCCTTGAGCAGTGGCTCGATGATATCGAACAACCCCTCGACGTCGACCTTGTCGAGGGCGCTAATGAGAGGCACCACGCCGCCGATGACCGTCTGTGTTTGGTTGACGAAGTTGGTCGTAAGGAGGGCCCCGGCGTTGTCGAGCAGGGTGACGATACCCCCCATGGTCTTGGCTGTCAGCAAGGGCGAGAGGGCGTCGAGGATGCTCTTGAGGTCGAGCTCGCCTAGCATCCCCAGCAGAGGCGACAGTTGACCGACGAGTCGGGCCAAGTCGATCTTGCTGAGCTCCCCGAGCAGAGGCGAAAGCTGTGTGAGGAGCGGCGACACTTGTTTGACCAATCCTGCGAGATCGATCTCGCTGAGTGCGCGTCGAGCAAGGGTTGTAGCTGCTTGATCAGAGCTGCCACGTTGACGGCGGCAAGCGCCGAGACCAGCGGGACTGCGTCGCCGATCAGTGTCTTCGTGTTGCCAACGAAGTCGCTCGTGAGCAGATTCTCGGCGTTGCCTAGGAGCCCGACAATGCCCGTGATGGAGTCTCGGGTGAGCAGCGGGCTGACTGAAGCTAACAGGCCCTGAAGATCGAGCTTGCCAAGTTCGTCCAAGAGAGGCCCAACCTGGGCGAGGAGGGCTTTCAGGTCGATTCCGCCGAGACTATCGAGGAGCGGGCCGGCAGTTTGTGGAGGGCTTTCAGATTGTCAACCGTGCTTGTGTCCAGCAGGTGCTCTGCGTTGTTGAGCAGGCCCACAATGCCTTGGATAGACTCCGGCGTCAGGAGAGGCGCAACCGCGTCCAATATGCCCTCCAGCTCCAAGCCCGCAATCTTGTCAAGCAAGGGCGTGACCTTCTCAAGGAGCGGACCAACAGACTCCAGGAGACCGCCGATACTTTTGACGAACCAGCCGTCAGTAAAGCCTCGGCATTTTTCAGCAACGTCACGATGCCTTGGACGGACTCCGGTGTAAGTAGAGGTGCAATAGCATCCAAGATGCCTTGCAGATCCAGACCCGCGAGCTTGTCGAGCAATGGCGTGACCTTCTCAAGCAGTGGACCAACAGATTCCAGAAGACCGCCGATACTTTTGACCAATTCAGCCGTCAATAAAGCCTCGGCGTTCTTTAGCAAGGTCACGATACCTTGGACAGACTCCGGTGTGAGCAGGGGTGCAACAGCATCCACAATGCCTTGTAGATCGAGACCCGCAATCTTATCAAGTAAGGGCGTGATCTTCTCAAGAGTGGGCCAACAGACTCCAGGAGACCGCCGATACTTTTGACGAACTCAGCCGTCAGTAAAGCCTCGGCGTTCTTCAGCAACCCCACGATACCTTGGACAGACTCCGGTGTAAGTAGAGGTGCGATAGCATCCAAGATGCCTTGCAGATCCAGTCCAGCGAGCTTGTCGAGCAAGGGCGTGACCTTCTCAAGAAGCGGACTAACAGACTCCAAGAGACCGCCGATACTTTTGACGAACTCAGCCGTCAGTAAAGCCTCGGCGTTCTTTAGCAAGGTCACGATGCCTTGGACAGACTCCGGTGTAAGCAGAGGTGCGACAGCATCCACGATGCCTTGGAGATCCAGACCCGCGAGCTTGTCGAGCAAGGGCGTAATCTTCTCGAGCAAGGGCGAAATATTCTCGAGCAAAGGACCAACAGATTTTAGAAGACCACCAATCTGCTTCACGAAGTCGGCTGTGAGCAGGGCCTCCGCATTGTCCAACAAAGTCACAATGCCTTGGATGGACTCCGGGGCGAGAAGCGGAGCTACTGCTTTGAGAACGCCGTCAAGGTCCAGCTCGGTGAGCTGTTTCAGCAACGGGCTCAACTCGCCCAACAGCGGCGAAACGTCGCCAATGAGTGTCGATGTCTGGTTGACGAACGAGGGAGTAAGCAGGGCCGCGCCATTTGTGATCAAAGACTCGATGTTGTTGATGTTCTTCTCCGACAGGAGCTTCAGCGCGGCGCCAACCAGGCTGTTGAGGTCGACACCCTTGAGCTGGTCCAGGAGGCCCTTGAGATCGATTCGCCGAGCATGTCGATTAGCGGTCCACCCTTCTTCAAGAGACTCTGTATCAAGGCTGGCGCGGGCGGCTGCAGCGTCTGGGCAAGATAGACCATCGCATCGTGGAAGCCTTGGAGGAACTCGGCCGTGAGCAGGTTCTCAAGGGCTTTCAGAAGGCCAACAAGGTCTTCAAGAGGCTTGAAGAGGCCCTTCAGCACATCTCCCAAATCACCCAGACCGAGAAAATCATTTGCGGAGACCGTAACCGTACGGCCGGAGCCGGAGCCAGAATCCGAGCCGGAGGATGTTGTTGTGATGTTTTGCCTCGCGAATTTTGGGCCAAAGTCGCGTGGCTGTACTCGCTGGCTCTTGAGCAGGGCGTTGAGCTCCGTCAGCGCGTCTGTCAGCTCCGACTTTGGGACGATCGCCAAGTTGTGTTTCTCTAGGAGCGCAACAAGCTCTCCCGGTGAGAGTTGGTCAGAATATCCCCTCGCGAGGAGGCCGATGGGGCCGAGGCCGCAAGGAGCAGCTTGGAGAACCGCATTGTGGTGTGGTGCGGGCGAAGTTGCCGTGCCTGAATTGCGTGCCAGAAGATCGAGAAGGGTGCCTGAGATAGACCCCATCCAGAGCCGGCGAAAGGAGGATGGACGGGGGTTAGAGCGCGACCCGGGGCGAAAGGGACGAAGCCAAGTTATTCCAACGCGAGCCATCGTGCTTGATTAAACTTGGTTTAGGATCTTCCAATGAACATAGCAGACCTGCTTGCCACACCGGCCCTGGCTCTAGGGTTACTTTGCATCCGAGGCACGAACTGCTCTCTCCCAAAGTGGATGCCAAGCATCTACTACCCCTTGGCCCCTCTCCCCGCACCCCCGGAAGTCCGGGTGCATGCAATCTGGGGTAACCGATACCCCCACAGATCGATTCTACCCCGCAGGGCTCCGTATCTGTACTGTGTGCTGTGGGATTCTAGGCCATTGTTAGTCTTCCTGATCCAGCTCGGCTGACGACCTGAGAGGGTTGGATATGCACCTCGCAAAATGGTCATCGGTTTGGTCTACCAATGGTGACTGTATCCTGTTTCCAATCGTCACTATTGAGAGACTAAGATTTGGCGTGATCCTACCTGCGCAAGTCGTACAGGTTACAATGTAGCAATGTTCGTAGTACTTTTTATCATTCAGGTTCGGCTGGACAACTAGTACGGTAACGAACCAATCCATTGACTTCGGCAGACAGATGTTTGCCCAAACATAACAGAGCCAACTTGATATCTTAGCCTGGGAAATAGCTGAGTCCCTCACCTGACAGTACCTATTGCGCCGCCTTGTAATCCACTGCACCGAGAGCGCCAATCACACCCGCTCGATGGTAGTACGTCCTGGCCCGGACGTAGGGTCCAGCTTCCAGTCACTCTCGCGTAACCGCTCTGCCAATTCGCACCTCTCCGTCGCTTTCTGCTTGGCATCCGCCGAACCGGGCTTCACCTTCGCCCATTCAAGCGACAGCTGCTCAAATTGGCGAATGAGCTCATTTCGTTCAGCTTCAACATCCTCCTTCTTCTCCGACTGCATCCGCTCGTTCTCTCCCTCCACCGGCCCGATATACTTGTACTCCCAGTTGTCTTTGCCGCCGTAGCACGTTGTTTGTAGGTTCTCTTGCGCAATGAAGCGTGCGAGATCTGCGTTACTGCTTGTAAAGTTGATCTTGGATGCGATGACTGGGTCCAGCCACGGTTTAATCATCTTCCAGATGCCTGCATCCTGCGTGGTTAGTATTGGCACCTCTCAAGTAAGGTTGGGCTGGGAAGATGCGACAGACCCCAGAAGATGAACGGTGCGTTGTGGACGAGCACCACGCCCAGACATTCCGGGTACCTCGCCTCAAAAACCTGAACCAGAAACTTGACCACGTGGAAGTCCATGTTTTTCAGCCCGAAGCCGGTAAGATCGAAAATGAGGCAGGCCTTCTCGATCGGGTGCCGGATCATGGTCCTGATGGTCTCGATGTTGTGCAGGATGAACATCTCCATGCACTCGGGCGACTGCAGTTTCGGGTCGTGCAGGCGAACCTTAATGATGAAAACGGGACGGCCCTCCTTGTCAGAGCCGCGGACGTATGCCTTGCCGGAGTGGTACTGCGCCATAAAGCCCTTCTCGTCGGCCGACTGCTCTTTAGCCAGCCCGACGCTGTCGCCCTTGCGGATAATGTCGTCCTCGAGCCGCCGCTCTTGGCGCCAGTTGACGGCGGATACGAGCATGGCCACGGCCTTTTCCACGTCCCACTTGCGGGCGCGGAGGAAGCGAAGCACCAACACGTCTGGGTGGTCCGCGAGTATAGAACCCCACAGCCCATGTAGGAAGCCATCGGTCGACTTGTCGCTCAGGTGCTCCCGGAACTCGTGTGTCCGGTCCGGCGTCTCATGGTTAACGCTCTCTTCGACGCCGCAAAGCCGGAGGAGATGGATCCATGCCTCCTGTAACTTGCGCTCCTCTTCGGCCGTCAGGTTACCGAGATGCCCCGGAAGAACGGTCACGGTGTCTTTGGACATCTTGAAGCTCAGCTTCGGAGACGACAGGTTGTCAAGTAGTAGTACTAGCAGTAGTAGCAGTAGTGATGTCGAAAGTTTGGAGATCCGGGGACAGCCGTCCGGAAGCAGTTGTCTGCGAGAGTAATGTTGGGATCGATATAATGTCGAGGGCAGCCCAGTTTGTTTGAGGATCTTGAAACTTGCCGCTGGACTGCTGTCCTCCAGTCATCACTTACAGTATCCAAGTGGAGCCGATATCTCATGCCTCGACGAGAGTCCTTAGCCAAGGACCGCCAATCCATAGGCAGGGCTCGGAAGGCAACCCCAAATTCGGACAGTGACAGCGCTCCATAAGCGTAGATCACTGTGAGCTACTGCACCCCGCACTCAGGCGAAGATCTCGAAGCCCCGAGTACTGAGTGGGGCAGACCCCTCACTCCCCCCCCCCCAAACACCACCCTCTCGGGAACCAGGGGGGCAGGGCAACTCCCGACGAAGTCGGCGACACGGGGCGCAAGGCAACGGCTGCGTACATGTGAACCGTACTTTACTTGAACATCGCGTTGAGCGGGGACATTGGGGGAACTCAGACGGGAACGAGATGATTCATGCCCTAGAGAGTGGGAGCAGAATAGGGACAACCACACACAGCTTTGGTTCTTCATGCAGTGTTAACACGGAAAATCAAAATTCTGTTATCTACTACCCATGTTTACGCTCAAGTCTAGGAAAACTCCAAATCAGTCGATAGGCTGCCCCATTTCGCCCTAGCCATATCCGCAAAATAGTTCGTCTTCGCCGCCCAGACCCCCGTACCAGCCTTGGGAGCACCTCCCTCACCGTCTTGAGATAAGTCGAAGTCAAGCTCATCATGGGCTTTTCCGGCATGGCCCGCGACTGCCGCGGCACCGCCACCTTAGCCCCCCTCTCCTGCATCTCCCGGAGGATGCGCACAAACAACCGCGCACTGACATCAGCGCCCAGCGTCCACGATGCCGTCTCGTAGCCCGTCAGGAAGAGCAGGTTGGGCACGTCCTGCAGCATGGCCGCCCGCACGCAAACTTGTCGGACCACTGGAAGGGCTGGCCGTCAACCGCGAACCGGATTCCGCCGCCGATCCGGAGCTTCAGCCCTGTCGCGGTGACGATCACGT
Source organism: Achaetomiella virescens (assembly GCA_031001845.1). NCBI lineage: Eukaryota > Fungi > Ascomycota > Sordariomycetes > Sordariales > Chaetomiaceae > Achaetomiella > Achaetomiella virescens. The sequence continues at coordinate 74,924 of JARNGD010000095.1, forward strand.
CCGGGCGGAGGCTCTCGCCCGAGTTCAGCTCGATGGTCTTGTCGGTGACGGTCTTGATCGTGCCCGTAACCACGCTGGCTTTGCCGGACCGGAGCGCGGCGAAGAAGTCGCCGTCGACACAGGCGCAGAAACGCTGCTCCCACGGGTTGTACCGCGGCTTGAAGTGGGGGTCCCATGGGATGTTGGGCGGCAGCTGCTTGATGGTGACGTGCTTGATGATCAGCTTGGCCAAGCCGGGCCATGTCCGACAGAGCACGGTGGTCAGATGGCTCCTGAAGAGCCAGATAATGCGGTTGAGGTAGTGAGCCACGCTGAGGGGGAGGATGGCGAAGAGCAGTGCCGTGATCATGCTGTTTGACGGCAGGGAAAACACGTAGCCGGGACTTCTCTGCAGCATGGTGACGTTTTTGGCATTTTCGGCCATGGCGGGGAGGACGGTGATGGCAGTGGCGCCGCTGCCAATGATCACGACCTTCTTGCCGGTGTAGTCGTAGTCCTTGGGCCAGAACTGCGGGTGGATGACCTGGCCGGCAAAGTTCTCAATGCCGGGAATCACCGCTTCGAGGGGCCTTTCGTAGTCGTAGTAGCCCGTGCCCAGCAGCAAGAACCGTGACCGGACAATGACGGGCTGGTCTTGTCCGGCCACAGCGACCTGAAGCTCCCAGTTCTTTTCTGCTGAGCTCCAGTTTGCCGACACCACGCTGTGGCGGTAGAGGATGTGCTGATCGATGCCTTGAGACTCGGCAGACTGCGTCATGTAGGTTTTGATTTGGTCAGCGGATGCAAGCGAGGCATTGTGCTTCCACGGGCTCCAGGGAAACCCGAAGGTAAAGATGTCCGAGTCTGAGCGGATGCCGGGATAACGAAACAGGTCCCAGGTTCCCCCGAGGGAGTCGCGTCCTTCTAGAATAGCATAGCTTATGTCGGTTGGTCCTTCGGTTTGGATGCGGTACGCGGCGTTGATGCCCGAGATGCCGGCGCCAATGATGACGATGTCGAAGAACAGGCCGTCCTTGGGCCGTTCATTGGGGATGCCGTTTGCCATGGCGGTGCAACGAGACCCGAAAAGATGTGTAACAAAGTGAAGATGCTCAGGCAGCAGACCAGTGTATCGTTCTGAGGGACACTTGGGACTTGCTTATTCTACAAGAACTCAGGGCCGTTGACGCGTACAGGTATCCACGAGTTCGTCATCTCATGATCGTTTCTCAGAATGAGAAGCGAGGGCCGAGACACTACCGGAAGATTGCCGAGGCTGTTGTTCCTCATGCTTTTTGAACAGTATCTAACCGTCGCCACCCACGAGTGGTAGACCGCTTCGCACGCGGGTATCGTGTTGCCGGACCGGACCCGATGCAGCTCGCAAGCTGATCGTCAAGGGTCAGGGGATCCCGGGGCTTCGGAGCGATCCCGAGTCCTTCCTTGTTGCCTGGGGAAAGACCCCTGAGTGGGCACCAGGATCCCACAATACGCGTCCGGGGTCGCAAACTGAGTACGGTTCGGGCTAGTAGACACGTGTACTCCGTACATACTAGGATACGGATGTAGTAGTGTACAATTCAATGCCTTGTCTATGATGCATCCCGAGAGGCGTAGCACTCGGTACCAAGTACCGAGGGAGCGAGCATCGTCAGCCTCGCTGCCCCGTGGATAACACATCACCAGCCTGACGTCAAGGCGTCAACGGCTCGGAAACTAAACCAAAAGGGAACACAGTTCATGTTTAAGCGGACATTACTGTACTGATGTTACAGTCCCCATCACTCATGCTCCGCATTCTCCGCATTCTGCAGTCCACACCCGCATGTCTCCCAACACCCCACGGCTTTCAATGCTTCGACTTATACCTTTATTCTTTTTTCTTCTTCTATTTTTTCCCCAGACTAAGATCTTCGACCCCACTCTCTTCGCCTTGCTGTTACCTTCATCAGAAACAAGTTGCCTCGGCGAGTCCCCGAATCACGCATCTATCATGTGAAGTTAATGAGGACGACACCCTGCTTTGATTGCGTCGTATTCCTTGATCTACCTCATCGGAAGCTATTCCGCATCAAGAGTACCCTACCCCGAGGTCTCCCCCCAAAACCAGCTACCGCAGCTTCATGTCCGTCGCTGCCAAGAAGAACTTCCGCGCCTCCATCGCGGCCGCCTCAGCCTCCCTCTCAAACCCAATTCTAGACCCCACCAGGAGGATGTCATGGGGGCAGTGCCTCGACACGCCCAGGTGCACCTTCCAGCCAATATCCCCGTAGCGTCGCGCGACGAGCTGGATATCGTCCCAGAGCACCTCCCGGTCGCCCCCATGGAGAAACATGGGCATGTCGGCCGCCGGCGGCTTGAACGGGTGATGCAGCGGAGACAGGTACGGTCCTGACGGGTCGACCGCCCCGTAGCCCGAGACGGAGGCGGCGCCCCACTGGCCGAATTCCTTGTTGAGGTAGTCGGTTCTGTAGTTGGGCGACTGGCGCATGTCCTGGTGAAGGGCCGCTGGCACGTCCACCCACGGCGACCAGAGCGCGAGGGCACCCGGGGCGGGGATATCCAGCTCGGCACCGTGCTCGTGGATGTACCGCAACAGGCCGAGGGCAATGGTGCCGCCCGCCGAGTCGCCCGACACGATGATCTGACGGGCAGGGATGCCCTTTTCGTGGAGTAGCCAGAGATAGGCCGTCAGGGCGTCTTGCACCGGAGCTGGGAACCGTCCGTTGCTGCCGCTGGAGAGCCGGTATTGCGGCGTGCAGACGGTCTTGCAGCCCATGTGCCGTATCATGGTCCGAGCGAGGTATCCCGTGTCTTCGTCGCGTCCGTTGCCGATGGCGAACCCGCCGCCGTGGAAGTGCAACGCCACGGTCAGCTCGGGTCGTACCAGCGCTGGAGGTGGCGGCCGTGCCGGTGTCCAGGTCGTGCCGATCGTCTCGGGTTGGATAACGGCGTCAGACAGGGCGCCTTTGTAGAGCTTCGATGATCGCGGATGCATCACTTCGAACCGGTTGCGTTCCCGGCCGGGATGGAGTGTCAGTCGGTCTCCCAAGCGCAGGCGAGACCAGTAGAGAAGAACCAATCTGACTACCCGCATACGGGCCGCTTGGTTAAGTGACCACTCTTTCGTGGGGCGCGTCCATGGGAACAAACACAGAAGTATGTCGAGGGTGAAGTGAGTGAGCAGAAAAGGCGCGGTTAGGAGGGTGTAGCAATATGTAAAAAGGAGCATGGTGTCACTTGCGCGGCCCAGCAGGAGGTTCGCCTTCGAAGTCGGTGTGTGTTTCATGTTGGAAGTGTCTGATGTCCGGTGCGAAGGTCGGTGATGGAACGTTGAAAACTTGGAGGTTGCTGGGTGGGTGAGATCCCATCTTTCTATATCGTGTTCGGCCCCATACGATGCATAGGCCTTGCCGGGTGGAGAGGGGCCCGACAAGCCGCGGACCGGGGTCGTTCCACGGTGGTGCTTGCGAGCTCCATACATTGGTACATGAGTGAGTCTGGTCTCACCCTCAGTCAACTGCAAATGATCGTTCGTGCAGATCAAAGGAAAAAACTACGAGCCGGAATAATGATAGGAGATACAAAATTTGCTCCAGCCAATAGTACAGATTTTCGGAATGCTACCTTTTCATCTGCAAATACTCGGAATCATTGGGGGTCTCAGGCACAGTGTGGTCATCGAGAGCGGCCGAGGAAATCAGACGGTTGAACAAAATGGAATGTATTTACTCGATCCTTGAAGCACTTTGATTTTTGCCCCTGGCTATTTCAACCAGCAGACGTGTGAAATTTGGTATCCCACGACTGCTAAGTAAAGATCCTATTTATGGCTTCACTGCCCCTCTCGCGACGGCATCGCGCAAGAGCTCCTGGAGCCACTTCGGCCACCCCCTGATTCCAGAGATGCTCGACGCCGAGCTCGGGATCACCAGCTGACCGCCCCCTCTCTGCTTGATCTGAGCAACCACCTCATCCGCAATCCGGTCGCTTGTCAGCAGCCGGACCCCAGCGCGCTCGAGGCGACCGGAAAAGTCGTCAAGGAGTGGCGTCTTGACAAAGTTGGGGTGGATTACGGATGTCAGGACGTTCGGGGCCTTGTATTGGTGCTTGATCTCGGACGCGAGGGACTCGTGGAATGCCAAGGCTCCGGCCTTGGTCGCCGAGTAGTCGGCAGCCGTGGCCAAGGCGACAAAGGAGGCGATGCTCGCCACCGTCACGATGTGGCCCTTGTTGAGCTGGATCATGCGGGGGAGGAATTGCTGCGTCGTGAACCACAGGGACATGACGTTGACGCCGAATATCCTGCGCAGGTATTCCTCTGGGGTCTTGAGGATGGGCATGGGCCGGGCGATGCCGGCATTGTTGACGAGGATAGAGGGATGTCCGAGCTCGCGACGGACAGCATCTGCAGCTGCCGCGACAGACTCGGAGGACGTCACGTCGCAATGGAAGAACCGGACGCGCGCATTTCCCTGCAATTCCTTGGGCAGTTCCTGGATGTCGAATACGGCGACGCGTACACCAAGGGCCACGAGTCTCTCGACAATGGCCTTTCCGATGCCGCTCGAACCACCCGTGACCACGGCAATCTCGTTTGGCCAGTACCAGCCTTTCGCCGCGCCGAGACGCCAAGAGTTGGAGGCTATGGTGTTCAGCGCCCGGTTCACCGTGCGGAGGAGGCCCAAGGCAACGAGAACCCGCAGGGCAGTTATCGCAGTGGCGTGTGGGAGAGATGGAAGCGATGTCGCAACCTGCTCCGGGAGGTTTTTGGCGATTGAGGCGATGATATGGCGCACAGTATCCGGGTAGTACGTGACGGACAGGAGGATCGGCCCTGACAAGAAAGGCGAAAGGACCATACGACCCACAGATGCGACCGCATCGATGGCAGGAGAGTAAAGGAACGAAGCCATGCCGCGTAAATGGGCTAAAGAGGACGAGAAGATGTGATGCGCAAGGCAGGCGGTGAGGTCGATACGGGCAGAAACTCGACAAGTGCACTCAGCAAAATGAACTGTGGGCGAGAGGGAGTCAATATTACAGGAGGAACAAGCAAGCTGGAGCCAGCATCACAGTCAAGCCAGATATACAACCTCCATTTTCATGATCCGACGTGCCTCTCTGAGAAGTCTCGGTGTTGAGCCGTTATTGAAGACTTCTTTGCTGGAGAGATCTGCATTAGGGTTCCATTCAACTGGGATCTGGACCGTTGCGCAACCTACCTCGGCGCGCAACCTCGGCACGGCATCGCAAGCTAAACCGCACTGAGTAAAGTGCTACTTGGTGTGACGACTCCCCGCATTCCCCAGCCGTTGACCCAGACGGCAGCAACCGACGACACAGTGCTGGTGGTCGCAACTTAGGCCCTCCCCCAGGTTTCGTACTTGGCCCATTATTTTCTCACCTCCACCTTTCGGGACAGCCGGACAAGGGCTACGGTTCCATATCGCCTGATCAACAGCCGACGTGAGTCTAATCTGGTAACGATGGTATTCCCAGGACACTTCAGCACGGGGTGTTTGCGCTGTCGCCAGCGTAAAGTAAAGGTTTGGTCTTGAATGCAGCCCCTGACACGCCTGAAGACTGACTGCCAGTGGCTGAAAGTGCGACGAGACCAGGCCGTCATGTCGCCGTTGCTTAATCTACGGCAAGCCATGTACAGGATACACCGATCAGTTCCAGTTCAGACACCGCCGAAGCTCCAGCTCAGTCACAGCCGCAAGTTCAGTGCCGGCACAGGAATGCAGACAAGGGCAGAGGAGCAAGACCCCCCGAGACGCCGAAGCTCTCAGCAACTTGAAGTGACGAAGAAGGCTGAACAACACAACAACAACAACAACAACAGCAGCAGCAGCAGCAGCAGCAACAACAAGCCGTCCAGAACGTAGCTTGGAGCCATGCTGTTGCCCGCGCCCCCGAGCCCTGCTACGACCACATTTCTCTGTTCTATTTCATCCATCGCTTCGTATCACCAAACCCAGAAGATGGCTTTCCCGGCCACTTGAGCTTCCTCCCAGCCTGTACGACTCCTACAGCCATGGCCTCCTCGAGGCGGCGACCCTGAGTGTGGCCCAAATGGCGGCTTACAACAAATTCGGCGGCGAGAAGTTCCGCTTGCAGTCGTACAGGAATTATGGCCGTGCCATTCGGATGTTGCAAAACATCATAGGGTCCGAAGACCAAGCAACCGACGACAAAGTGATCACGTCGATTCTACTCCTGTGCGTGTTGAAAGACATTAGCGGTGAACGGCCCGGCGGCCCAAACGAGCACGCTCCTGGGCTCTTCTACCTTGTGGAGAAACGGGGCCCGGAGCAGATTGTGACAAGTCGAGGGGCAGAGCTCCTCTTCTTGTCTCTCATCCGGTTGGTGAGTAGTAACATGCCTCCATATCCGCCCGGTTGTTGGCCACGCCTACTAGGAGGCAATACTGACTCTTTGGCAGCAAGTCTATTCGTTCCTGCACGACGACGACACTTACCTCGATCCTGGGGCCATTGCCACGGTCTGGGGCGCCTTCGACCCCCTCCTGCGCGCCCTGGGCATGATGTCGAGGACGCTGGCGCTACGGCACAGGTTACTGTCGGACCATGCTCATCTCGACGCCGAAGAACAAGCATCCATAATACAGAAATGCTCCGAAACACTCGACGACTTCCACCTCTGGGACGTCGAGGCCGCAACCTATTGGCAGAGCATGTTCAAGGGGCGCGCGACGCCGACGGCCCTGGGCGAAGTTGCATCTGGAACGACTCACTACGACGTCGAGACGGCCTGCACTATCATCTTGATTCGGTCTGCGCGCCTCATCTTGCTGATGAGCATGATCGCACACCACTATCTCCAGGAACAACAGGAGGGTATTGGTGCCACGCTGGCCGAATACATCCCGTTCCTTGAGATGGATGTCGCTATGGTGATAGACGACATCCTCGGGAGCGTGCCGTACGCGCTCGGCGATGTCGGCCCCGGCGGACTCCCTGGTAAAATAGCCCATGACGGGGCTGCCGCCATAGTTATTGTCCACTCGATTCGGCTGGTGGCGTCGTGCGCGTACCTGACGCCGGAGCAGGACCGAAAGGCCATGGACGTTCTGGCACGGCTCAACGCCGGGATGGGGATTCGGGCTGCGGTGGGCATGGAGGAGGAGGACATCAACAGGGCGAGGTGGGCGCAGGAGCAGGTCTTTCTGCGTGCGCGGATAACCCCGACCCTGGGACTGAGCCCCAGCTCGGCAGAAGACCCTTTCTCTCCGGTGGTTGATACTCCACCACAATGTACAGTGGCAGGTCACGCTCAAGCTGGAATCCCAACGGTGGATTTTGGATGTATCATTAGCTCTTGACTTCTGTGCTTCCACCCTCAACTGTAACAAGTTCAAATCGGCTAGTATTCAATCTCCGTTTCCCAGTATCATATGACGGATGGAAGAGCAGTCTGATGAGACGAAAGTATGCACTGTAGGCACCGGACTGCAAATCCAACTATGGCACAGGAATCCGCGGACTCGGTCCACTCGTGGTCTCTTTGACGATCACTGGGGGAGCGACGGCTAACACGCACAAATGCCAACTTGACATGTGACTGTTGAAGGATCCCAGGGCAACGGAAGCATGCATGTGCCGCAGTGTTACTCTGGCAAGACCCGGATCTTTGCAAGAGCCGTCGCCTCCTTAGCTCCCCTTCCCCGGAATGTTGGATGCAGTCGTCGCGTGGCTCATGCGGGTCATGCGCTTGTCTAGTCTCGTGGAGAACGTGCCTTGACCTCGCACGCTAAGCTGAATGGGGATGGACCTTGCGACCTGCGTGAGCGGGGCAGCGTCGCAATCCGAAGTCTGGTGTCCCAAAGTTGCAACTCCTGCCAAGGTGGGTCCTAAGGGCATCTTGATCGACACAGCAGTGGCATCAGGGCAATGAATTCTTCTGTACACTCCACTGCAATGATGCTTGGCCCTTTGTGGAGGCGACTTCTAGCCTTTGACAGGTATCCTTTTGTTCACATTGACGCGCGTCGCGGGTGTCGGCGAGCGGGCGTGAACTGTCAACCTGCCTTGCTCTCTGTACATGCTTTCTGAGGCCATCTGCAGATTAAGCTTAAAGGAGTCCACACTTCCGCTCTTGTCCGTTTGTTTGGTTACAGAATTACCATCTTTGTTGTCTTCTCCTCTCCAGTTCTCCAACATCACCAACCCCTTTGTGACTCCTGGTGTCTCCCGTCATGACCATGGCTTCTCGTCTTATCAGCCTTCCCGGCCTTACCATCGCTGGGGCCGTGGAATATCTTCTGGTCATGAGGCTATTACCAGACTACTTCAGCTCGCATAATCGATTCACAGCCGTCGCTTGTACAATCTTGGTCAACTATGCCTTCGGCATCATCTTTTGGGCATTTTTGTACCCAACCTGTTCAGTCCTCTGCGCCGGATCCCCGGTCCGAGAGTAAGCGAAGCGTGATGGCATTCGTTCTCGGAGAATACTCACCAAGTCCTCTGTAGGCAGTATTCAGCGCGGTTTATCGAACCCTCCTCGTTAAGGAAGGACCTTCTGGAGACCTGTTCCTTGATCTGGCCAAACGGTATCCGGATGAAATCTGATCGCCTGGATGCCCTCGGACGCCAAATCCTCGTCGCCAAACCCCACCTGCTGGCCGACTTGTTTTCCCACAAATGCTACGACTTCGCCAAGCCGAGGAGGATTGCCGCGTTTCTGCGCCTCATCATAGGGGATGGCCTCATCACCCTGGAGGAGGATAGGCACAAGTTCCTCCGGAGAAAGTACCCAGCCTGCCTTCCACGTCCGACACATCACGGATTTGTATCCCATGATGTGGACGAAGGCTGGCATCTTGACCAGAAGACTCAAAAGCGAAATCGCCAACGGCGTGAACGCTGAGTCAAAGGGCTCGGCTGTGCTCGAACTGACTGGTTGGGCGAGCAGGGTCACGCTGGACATCATCGGGATTGCCGGCATGGGCCGTGAGATAAACGCCGTCGAGAAGGCGAGCGATCCGCTTCAGGAACTCTACGAAGAACTGCTCGAGCCGGACCGGGAGAAGATCGTTTTCGCCGCGCTCAACCTGGGTTTTGGCTACCCTCTCATCAAGATGCTTCCGTGGAAAATGAATCAGCTCTTCGTGTATCTGACCACTTCGCTCGACAACATCTGCAGGGATCTGATTAGGGAGAAGAGACACGCAATCGTCCAGAAAGAGGATGACCACTTCGACATCTTGTCCTCCTGATCAAGTCCAACAACTTTGACGACGAGGTCCTCAAAGACCAGCTTCTCACTTTCCTGGCTGCAGGGTATGTCAGATCACTGCAGCAATTACCATTCCCTTACTGATCGATATCTCAGGCATGAAACCACAGCATCAGCACTCACCTGGTCGGCTTACCTGCTCGCCAAGCACCCAGAAATTCAAAAGAAACTACGCGATGAGGTCACACAGACGCTCGGGGAGAATCCCCAGGCGAGCGACCCGCCAGCGGACCTCGCCGGCCTGCTGAAGCAGATGCCCTACCTGAACGGCATCATGTACGAGACCCTGCGCCTGTACCCCACCGTCCCAGTAACCATGCGCGAGGCGCTCCGCGACACCTACATCGGTGAGCAATTCATCCCCAAGGGCACCGAGATGGTCATTTCCATCTGGCAGATCAACCGCTCGCCGGAGATCTGGGGCCCGGGCGCGGGCGAGTTCCGTCCCGAGCGGTGGATCAACGCCGACGACGGGAAGCCGAACCGGCATGGCGGTGCCAAGAGCAACTATGACTTTTTAACCTTCTTGCACGGGCCGCGGAGCTGTATCGGCCAGGAGTTTGCAAAGGCCGAGATGCGGTGTCTGCTCGCTACGCTGGTGACTTCCTTCTCATGGGATTTGGCCATGGATGAGTCCAAGATTGTCCCGAGGGGCGTCATCACCATTAAGCCGGAACATGGCATGTACTTGAGAATGAGGCCTCTGCATGGTGGTGATAACTTGTTATCGGGTGGTGTCAGGGGAATGGCGTGATAAGCAAGGATCCTATTTTACACTCGAGCGTGGTGAGGTTGATGGATCGGGAAAAGGGGTTGCAAATTCAGCATAACTAGCTCATTCTTCTCAAAGTTTCATACCGCTACCACATGTCTTCATGGTCAGCTACTTTATATTGAAAGTAGATACAAGTCCTTCACTGGACAACGGTGCTTGAGGGGTGGTCGTCGACGATAACGCAGGACTTTGACACCCTACATTCAGAAACACTACATTTATGATTGGGGCCTTACCTATACTCTTCTTCCCTGATCCTCGAAACGATGATTCCGGGACTCATTGTAACGATACCAGGGCGATCAAGCGCGTCGAGCGCATACATACATGTATAGACCAGCCACTAACCAGGTAAGACGAGCGAGACCCAAATAATGTTTCCAAACCCAGGTACCCATTCTTCGACGCCCTCGCTGACACCCTCGTACTCCCCATCCTTACAGATGCCGGCACCAGCATCCTCCAGCGGCTATACGATGCGGATGCTACCTTGCTCAGCTGTGCTTTTCAACGCCGTACGCACTTCAAATATGTGCGCCCTAAGCCGACCTAGTCTGCATCGATTGGCCAGGATCGATCATGCCACAACGGCGTGCCGGGACCACGGTCCTCATTCCGGCATGCTCGGAACTTGACCTTTTGCTCCTACCCGTCCTTCTGCATGCCTGCCATGACCCAATGGACATGAAACGTTGCTGCGCAATTTGTTGACAAGTAGATTATTTTCAGACACTGCCGTATGTTCTTGCAAGCTCCTGTAACAACAGCTCATTCTTGACGTGTCTGATTGTTCCTGCATGTTTCGAGGTATATCCGCACGCTGACAACGATACTCTGTTTGATGGCGAAGGACCGAAAACGCTGCAGGCTGCGGTACCGCTCGTCCCACTTCCACAGGGCTCGCAATTGCTTTACCCCTGGCTGCTCACGCGACGGTCCTGCCTTTTGGGGGGGGGGGGGGGGGGGGGGAAGCGGACCATCGGTCACGGCGGTCCAGTCAAGGTGTTAACCATACACGTTGGTACGCGAGGATCGCTCCACGATAGAGACATAACGATCTGTGTCGACTCGAGATCCATGCCAGCATATGGCGTCTAGCCTGTTCGGTTGCAGGATGGGGACCTGGCTGAACCGCACACGGCGTTCTAGTGGTCAATGGCTTGGTCCTGGTACACTGGTGAAGATAAATGTACCCGGTTGTCCTATATAATCGACCACGACGAGAACGCGGGGAGAAGGTGCGTATAGGATCCATTATAGGATCTTGGTAGTATAGGATCTACGGGCTAGATTCTACGACCCGAGGTTTACGATTCGGAACCTACCGCACGGGTTAGCTAGGATATACGACTTAAGATAGTCATATGAACTATGATACGAGAATTAGGGCACGGGAGCTAGGATAGGGGAATTAGGATACAGGAGCCAGGACACTGTGCAGCTGAGATCAGGACAAAGCAGCTTGGATACTGGAGCTAGCACATAGGGCCCGGGACTCTGGGATTAGGACATGGAGCTAGGATGTTAGAGCTAAGATATGAGACACAGGGATGGGTGCTCTAGGATGTGGTATCCCTTGTATAGATGCGACACAGCATTAGTGGGAATCGTAGCACGCTCTGAATCCAGGTCCCGGCCCAGTGTGTTCCGGGAACTCTGTGTCTAGATGCGATATTTCTGAAGCCGCGAAGGTGGCGGCAAAGCCGTCTTTTAGTTTCTCATATTGTGTGATCGACTATACAAGAATGCGCTTGCTAGATGATAGTTTATTTAAACGATGTGGATACGTCTACTCTGGAACTGTCTAGTTTTATATGGCAGCTATTTAATTGTACATTACTTGGCTCCTGCAGCTGTATGATACAGGGAATTTAAGGATGAACGCACTCTGTATATTTGGTGTTTTTTTCCCTTTGGGTAGTGCGAGTACCTTAAGCGTCAGGAGATACTTCAAGGGAATCGATGAAGATGGGATCGTCACTGAATCACATAGGGAGTTGTGGGGTGATCGGAAGGCTGGCTGTTCATTGGGTATCTCCTGCTGGTCAAAGAGGTGATCCTTGGAAGTGAAAGAGAGATTCCCTGGAGTTTCGGGGCTTCGCTCCTCTAAGCGCCTTTCCAGGTCCCACCATTCCTCGATTTGCCACTGGCATTATGTCAACCTTCCCGTTTCAGTGGTTTGATCAGGGTTTGGTGACATTAAGGCACTTTACGGGTATCACCGATAGCTCCTAGGCGACTACATCACCATGTCGGCAACGATGTTATTTAGGAGTTCTATTAGACGAGGCATCTTTTATGGGATATCTACGCGAGAACTTTTACCTCTTATCGCCGCTGGCTAGGACCTGGAAGATTGCTAGCCCCCGATGTAGCCTTGTCCAAATCTTCCTTAGGGCTCCTAGCCGAGTAGCTCGGAGGGTTGACCTTCTCGTTTCTCTTGTTAGTCTAGTCTTGGCCGCTAGCTCGAAGAGAGCTCACCGGGGGGTTTGGAGGAGCTTGGGGACTGGACTTCTGGTCGGAGTCTCCGTTTACATCTGACATTGTCGCTATCAAAACGTGGGAATTCTATGGAAGCTTAGAGAGAATTCCCCGCCCGCGGGGGGAAAAAGGGGGGTGAGGGCGTAAATTCGTAAACCATAGCTTAGAAGTCTTAGTAAGAAGGGGCATGACAAGTCAGAATACGTTGTTGCATGTTAAGTCTTAGAATGTTGTTCTCCGCTAGTGTATCAAGGTTAGGGTCAGCTTGGGGTTAGGGACCTCGGGTCTAAGCTGCAAGCAGGTCCGTCACGTAGGCTAGATGCGGAGTATATAATGGACCCGGATCCCTAGGTTTCGAGGGTTCAGAGTTCAATGCAACATCTTCCTACCCCCTACCTTGTTGCTCATATATTGCTTCTACGCTTCCAACCATCCCTTCACTCCAACCATGACCCTCTAGTGGCCCCATGGGATAGGGGCCTTGACAGCGCGTCTAGCTAATTTTTTGTTGCTGGAGGTGGGGGAACTGGCTGAGGTGCTTATAGCGTTTTTGGCATCGTTCTGGTGTATTGGTACCCTGAAGTGCCTGCTTGTGCTATATGGTTGGCTACGACGGGAACGCAAGGGAAGGCGTGCGAGGAACTGTTGACGACCAGATTGGACTTGAGCACAAGGGGAAGGTTTCAGACTAGTGTTTTTGGTGGCGGGCCAATGAGGGTCTTTGCCGTGAATCACTATGAACCACCCGGCTGAGTCACTCAAGTGGTTGCAGTGTGGCAACGCTGCAGCTTAAACCTTGCAAGTCTTGGCTGGCTAGATGCCTGAGTCATCCGGAGCGAGCCTTGCAATGAATGAGGCTGAAGGTGGCAGACAAAGCGCTTTCGGAAACAGGTATCGGACTGGACTCGCTGAGTGGTAGCAATTCGACCAGCTCTGAAAGCTCTGGGAGTAAGTCTGAGGTTTGTGGGCGGTGACGCGGAAAAACATGTAAATTTCAGTATTGATACCGTACCTTCTGTGGTAGGGTCACCAGGCTGTTGTGAGTAACTAAGGTATTTACTCTGAAGGTACAAGACTCTGAAACCGAGTTGTGATTCGAGGAATACTCAAAATGAATCAAGAGCCTTATTCGCTTTCGGAAGGCTGAGTAGGAGTCATGGGCTTTCACTGCCCTCAGTGCGTCCTTCGAGGCAGAGGGGTCCCGGGTCGCCCCACTTCGATTTCTGCGATCTGAAATCTATATCTGCCGGCTTTCTCGCCTCCACCACGCCCTTCGTCATCTGCAAACAAACCAAACACCAAGGCGACTCGACCTCTCGGTCCTCAAACGGTGAATCCGAAGACCATCTACGCCCTCTTTCCCACCTCCAACCGAACAGCGACAACAGAACAACAGATACCCGACATCATGGCTGTGCGAGCGCAATTCGAAAACTCCAACGAGTAAGCACCATCCAATTTTGCCCCGCCCCACCAATGCGCCAACTCAACTTTGACCCCGCGACGAGAAGCATGCAATCTCGCGATTTTGGAGGTTAGGAATGCCTGGCTGACCACAAAACCACAGGGTTCGTCTTCTCGACATTAACAAACTCATATGCCTTGGTGGCGGTTGGCGCGAGCGAGAACTTCTACAGCGTGTTCGAGGCCGAGCTTCAGGACGTGATTCCCATCTGCAGGACGACGATTGCCGGCACGAGGATCATTGGGCGGTTAACAGCTGGGTACGTGCGAGACACAAACCACAGCAAGAAACCTGGCATACTGACAGTTTGCCTCCAGTAACCGCAAAGGACTCCTCGTGCCCACGACCACAACCGACCAGGAGCTGCAGCATCTCCGCAACAGCCTGCCCGACGAAGTCCGCATCCAGCGCATCGAGGAGCGCCTATCGGCGCTCGGCAACGTGATCGTGTGCAACGACCACACGGCGCTCATTCATCCCGACCTCGAGCGGGAGACGGAGGAGATTATCGCCGATGTGCTGGGCGTCGAGGTGTTCCGGCAGACGGTCGCCGACCACGTCCTCGTCGGCTCGTACATGGCGCTCAGCAACCAGGGCGGCCTCGTGCACCCAAAGACCAGCATCCAGGACCAAGACGAGCTGAGCAGCCTGCTGCAGGTACCGCTGGTTGCCGGCAGCGTGAACCCGGCAGCAATGTGATTGGCGGCGGGATGGTGGTAAACGACTGGATGGCGGTTACCGGGCTGGACACCACAGCGCCCGAGCTCAGCGTGATCGAGAGCGTGTTCAGGCTGGGCGAGGGCGCGGCGCCGGGGGCGATCAACACCAGTATGAAGGAGACGATAGTCGAGTCTTTTTACTGAGCGGTGGCGGTTGTCGGGGATGGTTATGGGATAGAGCTTGGGAAAACTAACTTTGGTGTCTGCAGAGGCACACAGGGTAGCGATGTTTTGCACCGTTGGAGGTGCATGGAGGCAGCGGGGGCACAAGAGATGTCCTCCTGTCTGCCGAGCGGGGGGCATCGATATTTCTAATGGATTTGTGCCTCCCTATTTTTATCTCGCCGAACTTTTCACGGCCTGTGGTGATCGAGCTCTCCGACTTGCCATCTTGGGGGAAGGGTTAGGGTCTGGTAGTCACGTCAAGGGGAGCAGAGCAGGTTCTGTCCATTTCCCGTTCCAAGGACGCGATTCGACTCAACGTATTTCCTGCCAGCCCTTGGAACACGATAGCTCGGGCCCAATCGAACCCATCGTCGAGTCCATGGCGCCGTTGCCGACCACGTACCAGCGTTGTATTGGTGCGCTGTGTGGGACGATTCTCGGATACGAAGGCTAAGATGGTTTCTTGCGTCCAGACGTCAATCGAGCATGATTCTGTTCAACTCGAGCTTGCCGATGCTTTCGTCCAGCCCGCCAGGGACTTTGAACCCTTGGATGGTGATTGAGTCCCGGTAAAGTGGGTCTCTGGTTCGGACCGGGTATATGGACCTGGGATACCGGTGCCAAGGGCGATGCGATGGCGCTTGCCGCTTTTGTCGACAGAGCTCATCTCACGCCCAATGTTTTGCCCTCCCTTTTTCCTGCCTGCTTCTCGTTTCCCTCTGCTGAGCCAGCAGGGTCTGAGATACACAAGCGCATGAATATCGGTGTTGTTACGGTACTAACTTAGGTAGACCCTCTTTCCGTTCGACGATCCCTTGCCCAGCAACCGCGGCTCAGCGGACACAAGCTCTGGCTTTTGTTTGGATCGGCAGGAACTCGTCGGCCGGTCAATCAGTGAATCCTCAGCTCAGCCAGGGGACAATTGATTCACCTCACTCTTGGAGATACCCGTCTGCGATCTCGCTTCTCACGTGTCAAGGCCCATTCAGGCTGCATCGCATACGCACCCGGGCCGGCTTGGGAGCTGACGTCGCCGACCTCTCGTTGGACCATCTCCGCCGCGCGAAAGCTGGAGCGTAACGTGGGAAGTTTGGTTTGGAATGTCCAGTTGCCACTTCACAAATAACGTTACTAGGACCTGACCCCGCCAAACAAAACAAGATCGGGCCAACAGGACATCAATTTGGGGTAGCGCTCCAGGGATACCCACGGAGCTCCCGAAACAATAACGCATCATGCTAACCGACAACCCTGTCCCGTCCTCCCCGCCCTTGGAGTTGCGCCCTCCACCACACTCCGTCCCGGCACACCCGCCGCAGGTAGCTATCCCGGACAATGGATATGTCTCTCCGCGGCAGCAGTTCGACCGGCGCACACCCACTGGTTCGCCATTCCAGCTAACCCAGAAGCAGCCGCATGTCTGAATCTGCCACGCCCATCGCTGTCGCCGCTGTCGGAATACCACAGCGGCTTCTCCAATGAGGACATTGCCTCATCTCCCTGTGGCTCGCCCCCCCATCCAGCCTAGCCATCCACAGGCGGCAGCACTCGTTCCCCAACCTGCTGCCGCTAGCCTTCCGGAGCAGGACGCCCTCACCTGTGCGCAGAGCACACCCGGTCACCCTCAGAGCAGATGCCCTACACCGGCGACCCTCGGAGCGGCGGCAAGGCAGCGGGAGCGGGAGGGCTCATGAGCTGGCTGAGCGGCTCTGCAGGGGCGGCAAACGCACTGGGACTCTCTCACCATGCAGAATCTCGCGGCACAATCGGAACCCCATCAAAGGATGCTTAGCAACAATACCAGGACACCACGCCCACCCGTCTCCGGCGGAACACCGCCGCCGACCTCACCACTCCCAAAAGCAGCACCACCGCCACCATGACCACCGCATCCCGCTTCATGTCAGCCCTGTTCAACCCCACCACCACCACCACCACCACCAGTAACAGCACACCACCACCCCCAACCTCTCCTTTGACCCCGCCACCGACGACGACCTCTTCCACCTCGACATCCACACCGCGCTCTTCCCGCCTCCCCCACTTCCCCTTCCTTATCCCGGGACGCCTTCTCGCCCTCGGCCTTCAAGAACCTCCAACAGAACGCCCTCGGCCTCCTCGCAAAGATGCAGGCCGCCTACCGTAAGCAGGCCCTCGCGCTGCGCGACGCCCGCGCAGAGCAGGCCGCGCAGCAGGACGAGCTGGAGGAGGCGCAGCTGCGCGTGCGGCATCTGAAGCTCAGTTGGAAGGCATGGCGAGTCAGGCGCAGGAGTGCGAGGAGCGGGTGAGGGCCCTGGTTGAGGAGCTGGGCATGAGCGGGGGAAGAGGGGGAGGTTGGCTGAGGAGTTGGAGGAGGGGCGAGGAGAGTCAGGGCGGAGAGGCTTTCTGCCGTTTCTGGTAGCTCGGGGGTGGTGGGTGCGGAGGAAGGGGCGTCGATGGTTTCGGAGGATCTGGGGGTGGATGATGATTATGGAAAGAGGAGAGGAGACGGAGACAGGGGGAATCGGAGAGTTGGAAGAGTGGGAGTGGAATGACGTTTGAGGAGGATGAGGGAGGAGGAGACGGACGAGGAGATTGAGAGCGTTGAGAGCGAGAGCGTGTTCTCGCGCTGCCGCAGTCCTGCCTTGCCGCAGCAACCGCCGCAGGCGCACACGGGCTCGGATGGAGCGTCGGTGATGGGGGTTATCATGGATGGGCTGGCACGCCGCAATGTCAAGCAGGGTGGATCGGTCAATGCTACGCCGAAGAAGAAGGGCGGACAGCAGATGACTGCGTTTCAGAAGATTTTGAAGGGGATTTCGAGGGATACTGGTGGAGAGGGGGTCGAAGGGGATGGGTGTGCGAATTGTAAGGGGCGGGATGCGAGCGTGGCATGGGATACTGTGGGACTGCTGAGGGATGAGAATACGCAGCTGAAGAGGAGGGTGGGTGAGCTCGAAGTTGCTGTGGAGGGGGCGCTAGATTTGGTTAAGGGTGTTGGATTGTAAGTTGGAAATTGAGAAGCGATTTGGTTGTTGGAGTTGGATATGCGAGCCTGGAGCGGCATTTTTAATGGATCTCTTGCATTAGCTGAAGCGTATGTGCGGGTAACTGTTGGTACAGGCTGGCTAGGATAGTAAAAGGAAAGAGGAAGGCTGGACACACGGTTGTCTGCTGGCTTTGCTGTTCAAGGTGAATGAAGGTTTTCGACAAGCGGCTTTGTGGTGGTTTGCTCCCAGGCTGCAGGGGTGAGGAACGCAGGCTGCATCTTATGTCGTCCATTGCCGACAGCCGGATATCAGAATGCCATTGTCCCTTATCGGAGACACAACTGCTTTGAAAATGTACAATTCCATTCCATCCTCGCACATATCGCACGTATCAGGGATTCTATGGCTCGCCTCCTCTTCGACGGATATCAACAACAACCCATCCACCCGTACGTCCGGCTCTCCGTCCGCACCCGGGTTCGATCCCATGTCATCCCGGGTCCATGGCCAGCTTGCCGGTTGCACAGCATCCCGGCCGCCCAGTCCTTCTCCCATCCCATTGCCATCTAACCTGAATTACCCCTTAACCCGGTCCGCTCAGTGGTGCTCCTTCCCGTGCCCGCTACCGTGGTGGTGGTCGTCCTGCATGAAGAAGTGCTCGTACAGGCAGTAGCCCGCAAAGGCGACCGTCGCAATGCCGAAGCCTGGTACCGAGTTCTTGAAGCGGTTCCACCGGCTGAAGCGGCCCGTGTAGCGCCACGCCTCACTGTAATCCTGTGTTAGACACTCTCTTGTCCCGGGGCGGAACCTCGTGACGTCGAATGGAGGAAGGGTAGGGTCGGGGTCTAGGGGCATTGTCGGGGGATGGGTTCAATGAGGGAAACCGGCGGGAAGAACATACTTCCTCTCCCACGGGTCGTAGCGCGGGGTGCAGTCGCGGCGAGGAACTTGCGCATGTCGAAGCCGTGATGTTGGGCTTCGGCTCGCCGTTGGCGCGTAGTATTCTGGAGAGAATAATTAGCGGTTTGGGTTTGTAGATAGTCGGGGAAACTGCGGAGTGTGTCGCACCTGGAGGGCTGCATTGTGGCGCTGGCAATTGCTCGTCGTCGTCGGGCTGCTGCTCAGCAGGTACGGGAGCTTAATGACAGAGGTCGCATCGCCGAGCGGTGGAGTGGTGGGTGGTTTGAGCTGCGCCCACACAGACGCCAGCGCCAAGCGCTTAGTCAACATACCACACACCCCGAGAGCTTGGCCCGTGCACCGATGCGCTGTGGTGTGGCATCTCCAACCTTGCACTGCGTGCCGTTCCATTCGGGGCATGAACGAACCTGCCGCCGCTTCGCTTTCAGCCCCTCGCGAATCTGACCCGTGAAAACACACCTCCCTCCACTGCCCGCCAAAAACCACCGTGACCGCCACGACGCATACCCATTGCTTTGGGTTGCCAACATATAATAGAAGAACTGCATCCGACTACCAATTCCACACGGCATTCCGCACAGGACACATCCATCCCGGCAGCACAAACCTGACACGGCCAGGTCTCGCGACTCACCCCAGCCGTCGCTCGCCATCTGGATTTCCCCTACGGAGGGACGGGAATGGTCCCTTCAAGGCCCGACTTGGACACGGCTCTTAGGATACAGCCTTTACGATAGGTTAGGCACAGAGACAACCGGGACTCCAGGCGCCGCCACCACGCGATGCCTCCGCCGCTCAACCGGTTCCCCAGCGGGCCCAACACCCTCTCGGCCTACCACCAGCAATTCCCGTCCCATGCCCAACCCCGCGAGCCACCCGCCTGCCCTCGGTGGCAGCACCGCCTACCTCAACGCCCAGCTCGGTCAGGTCAACCCGTTCGGCGCTAATAACAACTTATTAGGCCTCGCCGGCGGGCTCAATGCCGGCGCCGGGTTCGGCGTCGGGCAAGACGCGAGCCTCGCGAGCCACGCCCGCGCGCATGGGATTTACGCACGCCGCCAGCTTGCAACAGCAGCAACAGTCGCAGCAGCAGGCGCTCCAGCAACAGCAGCAGTCACAGCACGCCCAGCACGGCCCGCCCGTTCAGCATCCAACATGCCAGCAGCAAAGTCACGGCTTGCCGACCACGCGACGCGGTAGTGCAGTCCAAGGGACGGATAAGGGACGTCTGGAAGCACAACCTGCATGAGGAGATGGCGACCCTGCGGGACCTGATTGACAGGTATCCGTACATTGCGATGGTGGGCTGACTTCTCGAGTCCCCGAGTACAGAGAGGTTGGGGAAAGGCTGACACGATCCCCTGAACAGGACACCGAGTTTCCGGCGTTGTGGCGAGGCCGATGGGCGCGTTCCGAGGGAAGAGCGACTACCACTACCAATGTCTGCGGACGAATGTGGACTTGTTGAAAGTCATACAGATCGGCATCGCCCTCTTCAACGAGGACGGCGAGCAACCCCCCGCACGGCCAGCATCAACCGACTCGACAGATCTGCGGAGGATGGGCAACCAGGCGCCGCTGCCGTACGCCTGGCAGTTCAACTTCAAGTTTTCGCTGAAGGATGACATGTACAACCAGACCTCGATCGAGTCCCTGCAGCAAGCAGGTATAGACTTTGCGCTGTTAGAACGGGATGGCATCGACCCGCATGAGTTTGCGTCGCTGCTGATTCCGTCGGGCCTGGTGTGCTTCGAGAACGTGCGCTGGCTCAGCTTCCACGGCGGCTACGACTTTGGGTACCTCACCAAGCTGCTGATCTGCCGGCCCCTGCCGTGCGACGAGGTCGAGTTTGAGAAGATCATGAAGCTCTACTTCCCCTCAACCTACGACGTCAAGCACCTCATGAAGCACGCCATCAAGCTGCTCAACAGCGGCATGCTCAACCCCTCAGACCCGGCATCCACCGAGATTTTGCAGAAATTCGAGCAGAAGTCAGGCCTCGAGAACGTCGCCGACGCGCTCAAGCTCAAGCGCGTCGGCAACGCCCACCAGGCCGGCTCCGACAGCCTGCTGACGGGCGCGTGTTCTTCGAGCTGCGCAAGCGCATCTTCAACAGCGACATCTCGGACGACCACCTCGGTAAGATCTGGGGCCTGGGCATCCCCGATTTCTCTGTCGGCGGCGCGCCCATCACCGCCGGCCCTACTGCTGGCACCTCTGGAAACGCCGGTGGTGGCGGAACTGCCGAAGCACCCCGCCCGGCCACCACCACCCCAACGGCAACGCCTCCCTGCAGAACGGCACGCCCAGCACGCCCAACACCGGCAGCGTCGGCCTGGCCGGCACGCCCGCTGCCTCGTCGCATAATACGAATGGCACGACCGCTAGCGGTGGTGCCGGCGGGATGGGCCCGATGACGCCTGGCGGGGGCGCCGGCGTGTTTGGCGCGTTTTCCATAGGGGGGAATCAGCGGTAAATTTCTCGGTGTCCCTTATTTTAGATGCGAGAGCTATAGGGAATCAATCCGAATACAGAGTGTACAAGGATGACTTGTTGTTGCTGTATGGGCTGCTGGTAAACGGATCGGACGGACGGACCGGATGGATTGGGGGGGGGCCAAGGAATGGAAGGGGTTCTTGCGTGCTTGCTGGTTTTTGTTTTGGGGGCGTGTGCTAGCTAGCTACTGCTGCTCCTCCGTTTTTGGTGCTTGATCTCTCTCTCTTTCTCTACGTCTACCTCTCTCTCTCTCGCTTTGATGTCTTGCATTTGGAGGTTGCGGGGGCCCTACGATACCCCAGAATACATAACGCCTTCTCTTCATGCGCAAGTTCTTCCACCAGCGTGGCGCCGGGCGCATGCCAACACGAGGGACCGATAGAATTGTGCGCGTGTTGAGACGAGAGACGGCTTCCCCCCTTGCCCTTCTTTCCTCCGTCCATCCTAACATGTGATATTGCGTTCCGCGAAACTAGGTCACTCCAAGCAAAAGGGATATGACGGGCGCTTGGGGTCGTTCGTTTGTGTAGGATATGAGGATTCCCTAAGGTTGCATTGATAGCAGAACGCAGGGAATGGGAAATGCTTTCGTTCTGGGTTTAGAGTATCATACGCACAATATGCTGGCCACTGTCTTCTGAAAAGTTCGCTGATATTGTGCTAAGCCTGCCCTGAAAGACGCTCTTCAGCCTGCCTATAGAGAGCGGGGGATAGTTGAAAACCCCATCGCCGCCGTATCCGTTAACTTATTCCCAACCCTTCCGGTTTGCCGTATTCTCCAAAGTGAACCAACCCGTCCGTTGCCTGTCCCTAACGCCTTGTCATGCACCAAATCTGTCGCGTTGTGCCGTGTCCAGCAAAATTCTGTCTGTCCCCTTCTCGCCTCCTATCACACCCCTTCCCAATTTCGCACCCCCTTTCCCACCAAACCTTATCCCTCAGCTCCTCTCATCAAACGTAAAGAGCAGGAAGAAGGAAGAAGAAGCCTAGGTAACAAAAACCTTCCTCCCTCCCCCTCCGAAAACACTTCCCCCGTGACCAGATCCTTCCACTTTCCCGGCGCCAGCCCAGACAGCGCGGCATACTCATCCAGCCGCGCCTTGCCGTAAACGCGCCCATTGGGCAACAGGACCAGGTCGTGCTCGA
This sequence comes from Achaetomiella virescens, assembly GCA_031001845.1. NCBI lineage: Eukaryota > Fungi > Ascomycota > Sordariomycetes > Sordariales > Chaetomiaceae > Achaetomiella > Achaetomiella virescens. Next base: position 97,304 of record JARNGD010000095.1, read on the forward strand.
GCAGGCGGCTCTTGGAGTGGTGGGCGTAGCGCACCGAGCGAGCAAGCGCGTTGAGCTCGGTCGAGCAGATCGGGCAGACGCGGGTTGTGAGTGAGGCGGTGCCGTGCTGTGCGTGCGAGGATTTGCGGGGTTGAGGGGTGCCGTCGGGGGATTTTTCTTTCTCTGCTGATCCTTGAGAGGAGGAGGGCGGTGAATCGGGGAGACGGGTTGGGGTTGGGTGCTGCTGCTGCTGTGGCAGGCGGGGGTCTTGAGAGCGGAGAGGCCCGAGGAAAGGGCGACGTGCAGGAGGGGCGTCATGGGGAGGTTCAGGAGCTTGAGGTTGGCTTCGACGAAGGTCTCGGCTAGGCGGTGCCAGCGGTCGGCGCTGTAGAGGGAGACGTAAGGCTCGAGCTGTGTGTCGGGGCGGTAGGCAAGCAGGCCAGCCATGTTGCTGACTTCGACCGGGAAGGTGTCGTTGAACGGGGTGATGTACTTCTTGGCGTGGCTGATGGCCTCGAGCATCTTGGCCTGGGATCCCGTCCGCATCATCTCGATGTACTGCTGGCAGCGAAGCATGAATTCGAGGTTTGACCCCATCTTGCGCAACTCCTTCTTGTTCTCGTTGCACCACACCAGAGCCTCCTGCACGCTGCCGTTGTGGAGTGAGTTCCTGATCCTGCTCATGGTAACGAAGACGTCGATGTCGACCAGGTCCCGTATCCCCCGCTCGTCTGCCAGCGCCGTCGCCGACGCGGTGTAGTCGTGGCGGAGCATGAAGTCGACCAGGAGGCGGTCGAGGCGCTGGCGGGACCACGCCTCGTATTTGACGTCGTCGACGGTGTTCATGGCGGCGAGCTCGCGCATATGGTCGACACGGGCATTCATCTGGCGGTAGAGACGGCCTCCTCCTCGGCCACGGCGGCGAGCTTGCGCTTCAGCCCGCGCATCCTGACGAGCATCTGGTCCAAGTTCTTGAGGACATCCTGGGGCGAGGCCTTGCCGTTGAGCGAGCCGTTGGCGGTCTCTTTGAGCAGGTTCTTGACAAAGGTCGACTCCTTCTCGAAGGGGAGGTGGGCGGCGCGGAAGTTCTTGCGGAGGAGCTCGTACGGGAGACGCAGGCAAGGTTGGTCCTGGAGGTAGATCAGAGGTTAGCAAGACGGCGGGCAGGGTCGCGGTCACGGTTACGGCCAATGACGTTATCTTACAAGAAGGAGGTGGTTGTCGTGGTTGATTTTGGATGCTTCAAGGTCCGCCATGGCGACGATTACGGACCTGGTCTCTTATGGTGCTGGAAGGTGAATACGGCAAAACAGCGGCTGTTGGACTACGAAGCATGCCAACAGGTCAGGCGGGTTGGGAGGGTGGAAGTCGGCGCCGACTCAGTCCGATAAACCAGTCCGATAAATCAGTCCGATCGGGAAAGAACCCCAATCCACGAGGGCAGCGATCCGATTTGCTACAAGCTTCCCATCGGAGCAGCGTGGACGAGGCGCATACACTCCGGCAAAACGCCCAGTACCGATGAGTTGACTTCAAAGATGATATCCAAAAGCTATACTAAAAATATTGAGTTCTGTGCGATATCTTCCTTTTTTCTCGCGAGTTCAATATTCAGTATCGGCGAATTCCGGTGCCCTATACAACCCTAACCCGCAACAAAGTCGGTGTGTGTGGTGAAGCTCCTGTGTCAAGGAAGCTCTGAATCTCGAGTCACATGATGACGACTCGTACACAGCAGTGCTGTGAGATAGCCCATGGACAAATAGAGACCGAGAATCCACAAGCCGACTGAGCTGCCTCGTGACGTGCCCAGAAGGCCAAATCAGGTGCGAAGCCTGTCTCACAGCCTTTGTCTCAGCAGTCAGGAGGGGTTACAGCAGGGTGGGGCAAGGCGATGATGGTGGACCTGGATTCGGCATCATCCTGCCACCAGCTATCTCAAGGTGGTGTGCTGGTGGGCGGCAAGGAAATTCACGTGGAGGGTGAGAGGCTGGTTTCAGGGACGAGGAGGGCCGCGAGACACGAGCAGGGCAGCATTTGAGTGCTGAAGTCGTAAAACTCGTAGTGTTCTTGAGACTGCGACCTGAAAGAGAAGCCACTTATTTCGATCTGGCCTATTTTGACTGTCTCAACCGGAGGAGAAACCGGCGGCTGATGAGAGAATCAAAAGGAGACCAGTGACAGCCCGATGCTCAGCGAACGAGGGTGCTGATCGCTTGCACCTGCGGGAAGGCTGCTTCGGCAGAGGAGTTGGTCCGTGCACCCGCTCCCCCAGGGCCCGCAATTTGATTAACCTCCCAGCCTCAGCTCACATGATCTTCCTTCTTGCCCATCTCCTCGACATCGCGCATCAAGAATCGCTGCAAAGCCACCGCCCAAGAATATCTATCGAACCAAGGTATGTTTGAGTTGCTCTGGATGTTTCTTACTTTATTCAAATACATTTTAGTGATTATTTGTATTTATTTCCCCCATCTCCGTGGGTCCTGGCTGACCTTCGCAGTCTCGTCACGTTTTCGGGCACGCTCCTCACATGACCTCGACCATAGACCTGGCAGCCCCGGCTTCAGAGAGTAAGTGGAACAACCCATCTCGTTGCCAATAACCCCATCTTGGACGCGATGCCCTCTCAACCAGCTCTCAAAAATCGAGGGCGAGAACAGCCGTCGACGATGGGATGCGACCCTGTCGATTGTGCCATGTCCGGCCGGGCTGTCGCCTCTCAAGTGAGAGCAACGCGCTGGAAGCAGCATTGCTCCGCAAAGCATGCTGCCGTCGTGCTGCCGTCGTGCTCCCGTCGATTGAAAAGCGCTGGTCCTGAAAGAGACCGTGGCTGCCTTCCAAGGCCTTGCTGTCCTTGCTGCTGCTTCAAAGGGGAGTCAAAGCCTCCGCGACGCGCTATTTTGCAACGAGAGGCCTGGTGTCGCTGCATCCTAGTTTCACCCCAACAAACATCGGTCCTACCAAGGAGTGCCTTCCCTTCTTCATGAATAGCTTCATAGTGAATGCCAGGCGCCGTCTTCCCAGACATCATTAGAAGACTTCGGGTCGTACTTGCAATCGACACTGACACTTTGCCGCAGGATTGACGACTCCACAATCCGCTATGGCCGCGTCTGTCGGTATCACGCACCCTGATTTCACTGAAGCCTCGACGTCGCCCGGCCAGAAGCGAAAGCGCTCAAGCGAGTCCGTGTCGCCCGACTCGCGCCGGAGCAAGCGCACCGGCCCTGTCCCAGCTATGGCGGTGGCCGAACCCGACTCCCAGCCCTTCCTTGGGGACACCGTGAGCATCGCGCAGGCTGCCCATGACCATGTGAATGTGGAGGACTTCAGCGCTCTGGCCCAAGCTACGGCTGCGGAGCACAACGATGCAACCGACACGACGAATGCGTCAAACACGGCTGCTGCAGCCTTGAACATGTACCCTTCGCTTCATGTGCCGCAGTCCACTGAGGAGGCGTTCGCCAACCAAGCAACACCGAGACCCACCATGAAGAGAACGCCTTCAACAACCACGCCGTCAACCAACCACCTCCCGAAGGAATACCAATGCCCCCTCCCGCCGCTCTCCCGCAGCAGCCCACGCCGCCCAACGGAGTGCAGCAAGAGCAGCGCTACAGCGCCCCTCCGAACCCCAAACCAGCCGTCGGTTCCGAGGAGTGGCACAAGATGCGCAAGGATAATCACAAAGAAGGCAAGTTGCACCTCTCAAGCCCTCACCCTCTCTTCTGACCGGTTTGTAGTCGAGCGTCGCCGTCGTGAGACAATCAACGAGGGCATCAACGAGCTGGCCAAGATCGTCCCGGGTTGCGAGAAGAACAAGGGGTCCATCCTCCAACGGGCCGTCGCCTTCATCACCCAGCTCAAGGAGAATGAGACACAGAACATTGAGAAGTGGACTCTTGAGAAGCTGCTCACGGAGCAGGCCATCGCCGAGCTCAGTCAATCCAACGACAAGTTGAAGGCCGAGTGCGACCGCCTTTACCGGGAACTCGACACCTGGAAGCAGATCGCCCAGAACGCCGGGCTGCAGCTGCCGCAGCAGAAGGAGGAGCCTGGGTCCAGCAGCTAGGTACTTCTTGGTGCCCTCGCTCCCCTGCGTGCAGGCGCTGACTCTTTCCAAGCGAATGTTTCGATGTTCCCGCGGTTGGAGGAGGCGCTCTGCGCTTTGCAGGGCGAGCCGTCCCAGCTGGAGGACCCGGTTCCTAACCTTGGGGATGCCTGGCTGTGCCCTCGACTGACGAAGCTTCACGACCGTGTTTACGCGAACCCTTTTTATGAGCTGGACGTTACCCGCTTTCCTCGGCTTGCGGAGTTGTTTGGTAGGATGTTCATCTCAAATGTCGCTGCGGCCTGGCAAGCCACGGGAACACCGGTTTCTTAGCGATACTTGCCGCCATACCAGCTACTTCCTCTCACCTTTCTCTTTATCTCACCTGTATGTTGTCCGCCCACACTTGACGCGCCGTCGGCTGGCCTTTGGTGTGTGCGTGGGCCCATCCCGTCATACCATTTGCTAGGGAGTTACTTGCTTTCATTTTCCTCCTTTTTTTTTTTTTTTTTTTTTTTTTTTTTTTTTTTTGGCACGGCTTTTTGCAACTGCTTTGGGATTTAGCGACGGGTATGGGAGGTCGTCTAGGGCGTTCGAGGGAGTCTGCTTGCCACTGGTCTACCCTCCTTTCGTATGATCCATGTGGGATGGTGTGGGACGGCCGGCTCGATCGGGAGGAAGATTAATGGAGCATTGCACTCATGCTTTGCGTCGATGGCATCGAGATCTGTACGGTGGTATGAGAGTAGCAAGAGAGTGTGGCTGCCCAATACAAGCAAACATAGACCACCCTTTGCTTCTGGATATTTATTCGGTATTCTTCCCCATCTTTTCAAACCCCCCTTTTCTTTCCCTCCCACACCCCGCGTCGGCATGTTTCGGGGTTAAGTGACGTTGGCAGGATATGTGGCGAAGCTTGCATGCGGCTGCTTGTTTATTTACTCTAGTATCAGGCCATCACATCCCATCCCTTCCGGCAGGTAGGAGCATCCTCCCTCCCGGGGCGGGGCCAAGGCGGGCAAGGCGTGGGGCGGGGCCAGCAGCTGGATGGTGGATGTTGCGGGGTGGTCTGATTGTGGCCCCGGCTGACCGACCAGCTTCCGATCGCGGGCCGGGCTTTTGGTCACGGCGTTTCGGAAGGAATTGCCAAATCTCGCCAAGCATATACATAGTAGTTACGCTGATAAGGAAGCGGGGCCGGGCCAAGACGAGCTCAAGACCCCGGGTTGCGGGGTTGCCAGCTGACGCCCGTGACGCTTCCGACTGGCTAGCCAGGGGTTGGAGACCAGCCACGCCAAACTGTCCGAGATGCATCACAGGCGCGGTCTCGCAGGGGTTGGGGTTGGAGATCGTGTGCAATGGCCAAGACGGCGACAGCAGTAGACTGGCTTGATTCTGGCGATGTCGAGAACATGATCGTCCAAAAAAAAAAAAAAAATGAGTGATACCTTAGAAATGGACATTGGGGGTTTGTTCCCGCTCATATCTCATACTTCCCTGGACTGCTCCAACTGCCTCCAAGGGATTGGAGATCGGGACTGACGTAATCGAAGATTGGAGCCGTCACCGCACCTTTCCTTAGCTCTTGTTTCTGTCACTGCAGCTTCCCCGCATCCGGACCCCGGAGAAGGCCTGGCCAGGGCGACCAGCAACGCGAGGGTTGGAATATAAGCCGGCGATATCCTTCGGGCAACCACGAACACGAAGGCACCCTTTGCTCTCCCATCCCTGCGACCTGCAAGCCTTCGAGCACCTTAACATCGACGACAGCCAGCACGCCGTGGGGAATCGAGCTTCATTGGTTGCCCCAGTACACCATTCCCACCATCAATTGATTGCCATTGAGGACTCTGGGTGTGTGTGACAGGCGACAAGACGGGACGACGACACTCGGGAGAAGGACAGGCCATAAAAGAGACACACGCCATCATGTCGGCGAGCAGAGCGCTCCGGGGCAGCAATGCCCTCCTGCGGGCCTCCAAAATCACCAGGCCCGCTGTTGCCGAGTCCCGCCGCCAGTTCACTGCTTCCGCCCGCACAATGTCCTCCTTTTACGACTGGGAGCCCAAGGGACCCTCAGTCAAGACCGAGATCCCCGGCCCCAAGGCCAAGGCTGCCATTGCTGCGCTCAACGAGGTGTTTGACACCCGCAGCTTGAACATGCTTACCGACTACTCCAAGAGCGCGGGCAACTACATTGCGGACCCTGATGGCAATGTGTTGCTTGATGTGTAAGTGCCGGGCTGCCGATGCAGCGTAATGGCCCTGGCTGACTGGGGACAGCTACGCCCAGATCGCCTCCATCCCGATCGGGTACAACAACCCGGCCCTGCACAAGGCCGCCCAGACCGACGAGATGATCAACGGGCTCATCAACCGCCCTGCTCTCGGCAACTTCCCGCCCGCCGAGTGGCGGAGGTCCTCAGGACGGGCATCCTCAAGGTCGCCCCCAAGGGTCTCAACCAGGTCTTCACTGCCATGGCCGGCTCCGATGCCAACGAGACCGCCTACAAGGCCGCTTTCATGTGGCGGCGCCAGCGCGAGCGCGGCGGCCCCAGCGTCGAGTTCACCGAAGAAGAGATGAACTCAGCCATGCGCAACCAGTCCCCCGGCGCCTCGCAGCTCTCCATCCTCAGCTTCAAGACGGGCTTCCACGGCCGCCTGTTCGGCTCGCTCTCCACCACCCGCTCCAAGCCATCCACAAGGTCGACATCCCCGCTTTCGACTGGCCGCAGGCCACCTTCCCCAAACTCAAGTACCCCTCGAGGAGCATGTGGCCGAGAACGCGGCCATCGAGAAGGCGGCACTCGACGAGGTCGAGCACCTCATTCTCAATTACCACGTCCCCCCGTGCGCCGTCGTCGTCGAGCATCCAAATCCGAGGGCGGCGACAACCACGCGACGCCCGCCTTCTTCCGCGGCCTGCGCGAGATCACGCGCAAGCACGGCGTGCTCCTCATCGTCGACGAGGTCCAGACCGGCGTCGGCGCCACTGGCCGCTTCTGGGCCCACGAGCACTGGGACCTGCCCCACCCTCCGGACATGGTCACCTTCAGCAAGAAGGCCCAGACGGCCGGGTACTACTTTGGCAACCCGGAGCTGCGCCCAAACAAGCCATACAGGCAGTTCAATACGTGGATGGGCGACCCGGCACGCGCGCTGCTTTTCCGCGCCATCATCAACGAGATTGAGAGGCTGGATCTGGTCAAGCATACCGCGCGCGTGGGCGATTACCTGTTTGGCAAGCTAGAGGCGCTGGCGAAGAAATATCCCAACGAGTTCCAGAACCTCAGGGGCAAGGGGATGGGCACGTTTATTGCGTTTGATAACCCGCGCCGGGACGAGTTCTTGGTCAAGGCCAAGAAGTTTGTGTGTGAATATTGGTGGGAGCGGGCAGAGTGCTGTGAGGCTGAGGCCAATGCTGGTGTTTGAGGAGAAGCATGCGGATATTTTGTTGGCGGCGTTGGAGAAGGTTGTTACGTCTTGGTGAGAGGGCGGGCGCCGGGGAAGAGGAAAAGGAAGGAATCAGATCTCTTGAGATGTTATTCTTAGCTGACAGGAGTTTGCTACATCACTAAGATGAGCACGGTTGAAGTTGATGTGAGAATGAATGATTAGGCCGATGTTTGAAGTTCATAAGTGAGATCATGACCTGTCATGTGGCAGCTGTTGACTTCAATCAAAAAAGGCACTTGTAGTATGCCCTCAACATTACCGTGTGTATTGGTCGCTATCAGAGCATCAAGTCTGATACCCAATAGATTTCTTGACCTCCTCCCTGTCTTACTCCGACAGCACTTGCTAGACACGCAAGGAAAGGGGGTACTCCACCACAACTGTAATCCACGCCGCCACTTCCCATCCACCACCGTTTGAACCGATATTCATGACGACTAGAAAAGGGTTATGCATACAAAGTAGAATATGGTATCAAAACCGCAAACTCCCAGAGCAATGCATTCCCAAAAAAGGAGAAAAATAAAAGACTAAATGTATCTCGCAGCTGAGGAGAGCAAGGGAGTAGTACCTAAGCGCTGCGTGATGCTTCCCACTTTCCTCGCCACCCACCCATCCACTGAACACCGACCCATGCACGCATGCCGCCAGCAACCGTGATGTGTTTCACCGCAGAAGAAAGAAGTAAGAAGATCCCCCATCTAAATGTAGTAGTAGGGTAGTAGTAGATATGGTATCCCTTGAGTATCCACTGTGATCAAGTCCATATGAGACAGGAACAAAAAAACAAAAGCCTGAGCCAGCCCCGCAGCACATGGAGATTCCGGCTGTCCATCTGCTTCGCTCCATTCCACGATGCTGTGCTGGCTCGACGGGAGGCGGAGGTAGGAGCTATAACAATTAAAGAGGGGTATTTACTGTAGGATGGAGATGGAGGCAGATAGATAGCTGCGGCGACTGATCTCTCTTTTTTTTCTGTCGCTGTCCGGTCCCAAAAATAAAAGGAAAAAAACAACTTCGTTCCATCTGCTCAAGAGCAGCTCGCGTTGCTCCACCTCGCTCCCGCTCACTTTCTCATCAAAAGGCTCAGTGGCTCAACACCGCCTGCTTCGGCGGCTGCTGCTGCTGCTGTGCTGCTGTTGTTGCGGCGGCGAGTCCACATCCATCTCCGACCCACCAGAATCCATCCCTGCACCAGCCGCAGCCGACCCATTCACCAACGCCGCGAGCCCATTCCGCCCCTTGTGCTCCAGCACAGCCTGGCCATTAGCTTGAGCTTCATCTTCCAGCCGCTGGGCCTCCTCGTTCTCCCGCATGAGCGCCTCCTCCTGCTCGCGCATTGACCGCTCCTCTTCCGTCAGGGGGTGTCCATAGGCGGAGGGGGGGGCGAGGCCGGCGGGCCCGGGATAGCGGTGGGATGGTCGGTGTCGGCGTCGGCCTCTTCTTCCTTAACGCGCTTGATCGAGGGCGTCTCAGACGGCGGGCCGGCTGCTGCGTCCTCGGGCGACTCGGCATCGTGGTCGTAGTCCTCGTCATCACGCTTTCGCTTGCGGCCCGAGGAGCTGGCCGGGCTGCTGTTACTGTCGGGTTCGACATCAGACATGTGACTTGGTCGTCCTTGAGCGGGGTGGCGACCGAGCTCGTGGCGGTGAGTTCGTCGGGTCGGGAGGAGCTGGGGGCTGACTTGATGCCCTGGGCTGCTTTCTTCTTCTCGTACTCGTTGTACTTGACGACGGCGCGGCTGAAGAAGTCGTGGGCGTACTGCCGGACCTTTTTGGCCTGCTTGGACGAGATGGATGTTGGGTCGCCGACCCGGTTGTTCTTGTAATCGGAGGCGACAAGCTTCTTGTTGACCTCGCGCGCGAACTTCTTTAGCTCCTCCTTGGGGAGCTTGTCGTGGAATTTGCTCACCACGTGCTTGACGTGGGGAAGAGCTAGGAAGGTCAGCACCAGGGCATGAAAGGAGGTTGGGCGGCAAGACTCACTGTGTTCTCGTAGATCTTCATCTGCTTCTCGATCGGCAGAGAACGCCACTTTTCCTTCTTTGGCTCGGTCATCGGGGTGGTGGACCGCTGTGGTGTTGCAGAATGCCGTGGCGTCGGCTCCTTGTCGATGCTGTCGATGATATCCTGCAGCGTCTTCTGGTTCTGCTGCGCCTTGGCAGCCGCCTTGGGGTTCTCAACGGCCGGCACGGTTGGGCGCTGCCATTGCACCTTCCCATTAACGTCGTAGAAATAATACCGACCCGTCTTATCGGTGGTGACGAACCACCCGGCAGGCAGGTTGGTGGGCGGCTTCCGCTGCCGCTGCGGGTTGAAGAAGTTCGCATTCCGCTGCGGGATGTTGCTACGGGGTCCTGTTGGGATCACCACATTCGCAAAGGGGTCGACAGGCTTCGTCGGCTCGTCGCGATCCTTGTTTCGGCGCTCCTCCTCGAACGAGTTCGTGGTCGCTGGCGCGGCATGATTGTGCTTCTTGCGCGGGATGCGATAGGCTGTTTCCAGTTTGGACCATTCGTCGAGCAATCGCTTGGCGGCAAGCGCAACCTCCTCATGGTCTGATGAGGCCAGCGGCTGCACCGCTGCCTCGATGTTGGAATCCGAGATTTTGTTTTTCGTGATCCGAGGCAGCTGGTATAAGATGTCGAGTATTTGCAGCACGACGTTGTCGTCGGCTCTGAAGGTGTTGAGCGTGCTCTTCAGGATCTGGTATCCATGCATCCTCACCACTCTATGGCGGAGATGCTCATCCTCGGTGGCCTGCAGACGCGAAAGCAGCTTGACAGCAATCCACTTCTCCTTGCACTGCATGAGCGTGGCCATGACCTTGTTGACGCCGTCCTGGTCGAGGGCCCGGGGCTGGAAACTGTTGACATACTCCTCGTCATCCTCGTGGGCCTTCTTTTTGCGGGGCTTCTTGGCAACCGCTGTATCCCAGCTGTCGCCGTCGTCGATGCCGAGCGCCTCAATCGTGGCCAGCGGCAGCTTCGTGGCCCGCTCAGTTTGCGTCTTGCCGCCGATGAAGCCGACGCAGTTGGGCTCGCCGCAGTAGCAGGGCTGGGGATCGGCGCCATAGCGGTCGACGTTGTAATTGAAGACGAGCTCCTCGCCGGCCCGGATTTTGCGGGCGGCAAAAATGCCCATGCGCAGCTTCTCGCCAACCACCCACTTGTCAACATAGCAATTGGGATTACACGAGTGGTTGCAGAACCTGCCGAGGTTTCCCTTCTTGGTTGCATCAACGAACTCGCTCTTGGTCAGCGACATGAAATAGAAGTGCTTGATGCCCTCCTTGTCGTACTTGAGCATGCGGTTCCGGAACGTCGGCTCGTTGATGACCTCGCCGACATACTCGAAGACGAAGTCGTTGGGCTGCAGGTCAGCATCTGTCCGCAGGCCAAAACCCTTCTTCTCCGTCTTGATGACCGAGACCTTGGCATACTGCTTGCGCTGAAACCGCTGGTTTTGGCAGCCCTCACCGCAATTGCACTCGCCAACGACGCACTCAATCTTGGTGGCCCGGTTGATGCAGTCGGAGTCTTCGCCGCAAGCGTGGTTCTGATCGTCGTCTGTATGGGGGGTAGAAAACCGAAGTGTTAGGGGTGGCACGTCACCAGCTGGCAGAGGGGGACGCGGGGAAGAGACTTACGCCAATCCTCAGCGCAATCACAATCCAGCGCGTCGTGATCCGACGACCCCATGTTACGAGAGCCATAGAGACAGTCGTTGATCACCTGGAATGTCCTGCACGCATCCTCGGTGGCATCTGCAAGATGGTCGAACAGCGGAGGGGGGCTCCTGGCCATTTTCTGAGACGTCTTTCGCGATAGCTTCGGTGCCGGGGCGGACTCTGGGGTTGATGCATCGGGGTCGCCAGGCTTTGCTTCGTCCGGCGACATGCTGGATGCGCGCGACTCGGTTTTGGAGCCGTTCGCTGTGGCCGAATCACCGCGTTCCTCCGTCTTGCCCTTCAATCCATTGGGCTTTGGCCGTTCTTCCAATCCCGACCTTGCCAGCGTGCTCGAGACACGATCCTTTTCCTCCATCGTGGGTAGAACGTGCGCGCAAAGCGCGAGCCGGCGGTCCAGGCTTAGCGACCAAATACAGCGGCCGTCGAAAATCGGAGGGTTGAAGGGGAGTGAAAATGAGGGCAGCCGATATTGGAGAACGGCGCGTTCATAAGGCAAAATCCGCCAGGCAGAAGAGTTGTGGGACAAAGTGGGTGCGAGTTTCGGGGGGAAAAGGAAGGAGGCAGAGGTTGTTGAGGGACCCGGAAGCTATTCTGCTGCGCGCTGAACTTGTTGCGACATGGCAAGCCGCCCCAAAATATCGATGCAGGCCCCGGCGTCCAGGAGGAAAGTCAGGAGTCGATAATTCCGTGAGAAAATTGCCGTAGCACCCGTCGCGCCCCAACTATGCTCTTTGAATCCTCATGTCCTCCATACCAAATTGTCTTCCATCATCAGAATCGCTTCCCGATTGTCGTGGCCGCTGTGCTTGCTGAAGATAGGCAATGGGCATCTCCAAAGCCGGCAGAGTCTGGACCGTGACATGGAACACGGCCCCAATCCCACTCACCCCGATATCGATAAGTGGGGTGCCAAGGCCTCGTTCTCGGTCCGATGATTGTCCGAACTGTCTCCAGTGTGCAGTGCTCACAAGGGAACGGGATAGAATGGCCCGTGCGGCGCTCACTTTCTCGACCCCGCACTTGTTTTCCCCTTTGTACGTGAAAACTCGAGCTGGGGATTTTGACAACAGATTGCCATTGTTCTTGCAGGACAGCTTCTACGTTTTTCATCTCTGTTGCCGACGACTGCCTGCCTACCTGCCAGGAACCGCGATTAGGGCAGTCTGATGACTGCGGTACTGTACAAAAAGGAGCATGCTCGGAGAGTTTGAGGTGGACAGCTTTGCCCGTCCAGTATGCGCTTTTCTCTGCACAGTAGATATCGAGCATGCCGGTTGCGAGAAGGCGGAGACATGCCCTTCTTCTTGACCTTCCCAACAAACACAAACAGCAACTCCATGACGGCACCGCAGAGTTAACGGCGTGGAGTATCAACTTTGGGAAGCGACATGCCACAGGCACTGGTTGGCAACTGCTTCGCTGAGAGATAAGCCCATCTCGAATCATTTTGTCGTGTTGCTCTCGAGGATACTCCGATCATGGTCCGAGGGATCTCACGACGGAACCTTGCAGGCGGACTGAGGCGGTGTGCATGGCTGGTATGGGCTGGCATGGCTGCCGCCTCGGCGGGCACCACGGCATGACGAACCGGCCCAAACAGCCCTTTATATAGCTCTGTAACCTGTAAGAACTTGGAAGAGCCCGCCGCGGACCCGTGCCAGCTCATCGTGCAGGAGACATGCCCTGTGGAGCGGTGCCCAAGGCACAAGCTGGAAGCATTTTAAGACCTGGAGATGCTGCTCGGGGTTGGCAACCTCTTACAATCCCATCTGGCATCGCGAGAACCCATCACCCCTAGCTTCTCTCCACAGAAACGGCATCCCGGTCGATATAATGCGGCTCTTCGAGAACGCATCGATGCACAGAGTCTGCGTGATGGCCGACTGACGGCTTGGACAATGCCATTGGCGAACGTCGCTCACCAGTGCAACCAATGGGCCTCGAAAATGGGCCACTCCCGGCCCCCAGGTCAGTGGATACCCCTCTGAACAGACAGGACCAATTGGGCTGAGTCTCTGAAAAAGCATCGACCTCGTGGAACCCAAGTCTGTGCAACAGGGCCAGAGACTCAGTTCAAGATATCACCTCTCATTCTGAGGCCAAAAAAGACCTCCAAAATCATAACGAGGAGTCGATGGAGATTGGGCTCCTAATCAGGCCAGAATCTGACATCCTATCCAGAGGCCTCCCCAGTTGGCGACATCCTATTACGGCAGGGCAAGAGGAATGGAGGGTCACATGTGCAGCTGCACGTCGCCCCTGGGTGCAGGTTAGGTTGGTCGGGCGATTCAGCAATCAACACCATTTGTGGAAGCTGCATCCAGAGGCGCTCCCGCTGCGGCAGTCTGGCAGTTGGCTCCCCGCCGTTGCCATGCCGGAAGGGACATCCATCTCATACAGCACGTCGCGGAGCTTGGAAGGAACCGATTCCGCCCTGGACGACTCGGCAGCTGAAAGTCGCAGCCTTGAATCGTGCTCTCCAGGTTGGCTCGGAATCCTACTTTCTCCTGCCTGTTGCCGGCATGGAACTGGGAAGGGTGCCATCTCGGAAGAAGAGCCGACCGGCTGTGGAAGTTGGGAGTGGCTTGCACCGGCTTGACCAAGCCGCCAGCGAAAATCCAATCTTGGTCCTTCATCAGGTCAAGTCGAGTTCGGTCAACCCATCCCCATCTCGCACAACATGGGCTGCGTTGCTGTCCACACCATCTCGCACGCTTCCGGCCACAAGGCCCAGGGTATTAGCCCACCTGGATAGTCACTTGATCGGCCTGCAGCTGCATGCTCTGTGAGACACCTAACGGAACCCAAAAAAAAAAAAAAAAAAAATGCCCAGCTGGGCGCAGATGCGGGACGCGCGCTGTGGATCTAAGACATTCGGGGTTGGACAGCTGATCAGGGAGGGATCGTGTGAAAGCGGTTCAACAGCGCTTGGATCTCGTGGAGTGGAAAGCTAGGTGGATCAAGGGAGGCTCTCCCTCTCAAACACGGGCGGGCCGAGCTCCATTGGGTAGCGGGTTTTCGGTGGGACTCTGGTCGCTTGTTTGCAGGGTGCAGGCCCCTTGACTTGGTCCTCCGCAACGAAAGACGCGCGCTTCTGCCGGAATCGCGTGTCTTTGCCGCCCTCCCCCTCATCCACTCGCCTGTCAACCACTCGAATTCCCGGCCTACGAGCGTTCTGAAGTTTGGTCCGTTGTTCTCTTTGCCCCGGGCGGCTCTCCTGCGCTGACGGTCTTGCCTCTGGGCAGATCTCGACACTCGTTTCTTCCTTCTTGGGCCTGTTGTTTTCTTTCCTCTCCGCAAATGCAGCCCACGCAACGCACACTGTAACCAGCACAACTGGTCCCAACCTGAGCTTCCCCTCTCAAAAATAGGGAGCTTGCTTGCCTTACCTCCCGCTTCGCCACCGCTGCCGATGCTGCTGCGACCCGACGTCCGATCACGAGCGGCCTCTCCCTCTCTCTCGACTGACCCAGCATTTCTGCGCCTTGTCCTGCCTTGTTTAATGACCGACCGCCGCCAGCCTATGTCCCATTTTCATCCGTTCCAGCACTTCTTCACTCCAGCGGCATCGGGCGGCCGATCCCAACCATGGAGTCCTTCTTTAACGATTTTGAAAAGGTACGTTGTCGCCCCTCCCTCTCCCGAGCCCCGCGCCTCGCCCTTGCACATGACCTAACCGTAACTGCTACACAGCGCTTCATTCTCGGCGAGATGCTCAAGGTCAGCGACCTGGACGTGGGCCTTCTTGTCGACTTTATCAAGTCGCATGGGATCAAGCCAGACTGGATGCACATGCAGCTCCCCGGAGGTAGGCAATGCTCTGGCAGGCGTGTCAACAATCTAGGCTCAGCTCAAACCCCTAACTGTGTGTTGTAGGGCGCAACTTGAGCCAGTGCCTCCACGCGGCAGAGATCATGTTCAACGCACACATGCCCCCGCCGGTGATCTCCCCGTTGAAGCGCAAATCCCTAGGCGATCTCCCCGACTACGCATCGAAGAGACGGGCCGTCGAGTCTCCCGGCGATGTGTCTCCGCGTGGGCTTCCGCTCAGTGCCAACTTTCAGCCCTCTGGAGGAGCACAAGTCAGCATCCAACCCAGACCCAACGGCTACCCTTCGGCACCTCTGGCTCCCAGTCCTACTGTCTCAACTACGCCCTACAATCCCATCCCCCCTGCCCGTAGACGCGGACGCCCACCGAAGGCGGCCCAGCCCGCATGGCAGGTGTCCACGGGCCCGAAGTCGATCGCGCCTTCGCCCGCACCTGCTTCTCAACCCCTCAGCCCAGGTCTCATGCACTCTGCACATCAGACCTCGGGTTACCTGCCGCCCGATCCGAAGGTCAGGAAGAAGGCACTACCCGAGATTGCGCCTCGGCCGGCCCAGGGGCCGCCGAGTGGAGAGCCGGCCGTCAGGTCGCCAGCAGTACCAGGCGGGCCGGAGTATCAGAACTGGCGGGGGAAGAGACATCGCGTCGAGAGTACTATCACCTCCAGTCTGGCGAGCCGGCGGCAAGAGAGCGGCCTGCATCAACGTATGCGCCGATTTTACCTCGCCCTCTAAGCCCTTACCCTCCGTCAAGGGAGCCACCGCGTCCCGCGTCGACAGAACCAAGACATTACAGGGAGACTCCTCCGGCAGCAGGTCAGGGGCCGGCGAGGACTGAGGGCAAGGCATCAGAGGCTGAACCGACTAAGACATGAGGCGACCCACTGGATTAGTCCCCCGGGGCCGCAGTGTGGTGTTGCGCGATTCTCCTTACTTTTCGAATTAACCGACCTATACCTAGATCTACAGGATGGAGGTACTTTTCTCGTTCCTTTTTCTCCTTTGGCGACGGAGATTTTTATCACATTTCGACTACGTCGGACACGGCTCCACGACTCGGGATCCGCATCCTGCACGATACCATGACAACAACAGAACAGGACAACACGACCTTGCAACGGCCGACAACCAACAAGCACGACTTCTTCTGCGTATCTCATACAGTACGACATCGGCGAGCAGCTAGGAGCATGGCATGCTAACCAGCTTGAGAACCAGCACGAGCACACGACACGGTGCATACTTTCCTGACGAGACTACGTTACGATGACAGGCTGCCTGGCGGGGCGAACATTGGCTTTATTTTGTCTTTCCGTCACTCTCTCATTCCTTTCCATTTCACTCGTTGTTATGGCCGCGCTCTCTCGATGTTCTGTTTTTTGTTTTTCCAACCCCGTACATTTCTCTCTTTTCCTTGCCTGATCTGTGTATGATCATGGGGTCGGGCCCTTATTGCTGGTGGTGACAGGAAAGTGGGGGCATCATCACGCTGTGGAAGCTGACCGAGCTTGGGGAAGGCCCGTCATGAAGTTGTAAGATAGAGTCGGACCTAGATCTGGGGCGCTGGGTATTTGAGTTGGGTGTGAATGAGGTGGTAATCGTAATATGTATTGGCGGAAGCAGCCCGATATTCGGTTGATGGATAAGATGGATGGGTGGACTCGGAACTTTGAAACCTTCAGCAGAAGACGTTGCCTCTCTGACTTCCCTAGTGCCCTGCTTGCTGGAGCGTAAAAATCCGCTGCCAGGCAGGGACAGCGTAAGCAGAAGATCATTCAAGACACAAATAAAGAGATCCATCCACCTCTTGTTTCATGCTGGTGGTCATGTCATGCTGTCAGCTGCGAAGACCGAGAGCATCCGATGTGCTCGACGCCCTTTAGCACACCACACCCACATAGTGGCCCTGTTTCTTTATGAAGACGGGTAGCTCTTCAGGCCATCCAGAGATGACCCAGACCTGGGAGAACAACTGTACACACGACTTCCAGTGTATATTCCGTCCTCTGCACCAATCAAGAACTTCCTCCAACCGCCAGCCAACCAGACCACGGAGTGAAACATTGGCTGGCATGATGTTCGGGTCAGAATGGGTCCGGAGCTGGCCAACCAGGTCGGGGAAATAAACATCGTACTTGAGGTGGCACTGCCAATGGGAAATCAGAGATTCCTTCTCGTGGTATCTGTATCGACTCTGCTCTCGGCGGTGTCTGTCTTCTTAAGTTGCGGGTGTGATACTGCCAGCTGTAGCTGTCGTGTTGGTTGGGCATCGCTGGTTATGTCGTTTGCCAGAAGACTACTAGCAATGAAGATGGGGGAAGGAGTCACGGTGTTGTCAAGTGATTTGGTCGAGAAAGCTCTCCACCCTCTATTGACCAGGCACCGCTCTCGAGGATAGGAGGGGGTTCCAGTAAGTGAGCTTACCAGGAAATGAGGTGGATGTTCCGTTCAGGGCTCAGAAGTCTTCCAGTTCATGAGGCGACTGCTTCATTTTCCACATTTCTTCTTTCTCCCCTCCCCCCCTTTCTTCTCTTCCCCTTCTTCTCTCTCCCCTTCTTTTTTCTCGGTATTTTGCTTCTTTTCCTTTCCTTTTTTTTCTTCGTTCTTTCTTTGATCTTGTTGGCCTTTTTATTTTTACCTTTGTTGCACGTTTCCCTTACTGCTCTAGCAGTACCAATGTTACGCACCAGAGGGGTGTATTATTATGACTGGTGTCTCTTCTTGGGGACGGTTCATTCGTTTGCCAAGTTTCTTGGTCTTGGGATACCCGGAATGATATGAACTTCAGATGATGAGCCGCAGGCTGAGACCTTGCTTCAAAATAAGCTTTGTTTCATCTGATGCCTCAGCAACGTCAGCTGGGATGGATAGAATTCATGTTTGTAGTTCGGATGGTCGTCGGCAAGGCCCTTTTCCCACACCAGGAACTTCCCAGACCGAATAACTACCTAAGTCAACGCATGAACCCAAGAGCAAGGTCTCGAAGCCAGCCGTTCCCCTCCCAGCATCAGTGATTGACATAGACATTGCCACCAGCGCATGGAATTACCTGCTGCTCTTAGTGGTGAACTTTGTCAGGAGTGCCTGGTTGGAGGTTGAGGGTTGCCTCGGGAGATGAAACCAACGGCTCCGCAATGTGGAGGAGAAAGCGGAACAAAGCTCACGAATCCGGACAGTATTGTGTATGGACAAAGGGAAGAACCGCTCGACACCTGGCTCGGTTGCCAAAGAAGGCGGGCAGTCTTCTCCGCAAGGTGACGTCTCCGGCATGTGATGTCACCGTCGCCGAAACCAGAAGAGTCACCCCTTTCTCCCGCAGTTGTCATCAAGGCGCATGGTTCCTGGCAGAGCTGCCCCGGCTGTTTCACCAGCTCCCAGGATTCCAGAGCTGAAGCTGCCACATCAGCAGCTGACAGGCGCAGGGAACAGGCCTGTTGGCAGCTGCAGGACAGGAAATGAGCGGAGGGGCTGCCGGGGAGGACCGCGGCCGTGTCTCACTCACTGGCTTGGGGCTTGGGGCACAGAACGCCCTGTCAGCAGTCAGAAAACTCTGCCCGCAAAACTGCCCGATCCTGGACCGGTGAACCCGCTGGAGGGGAAACCAAGGAAACGGGAAATTGGGGTCCGGTTCGCATCCAGGCCTATCGGCTCGGGGGCCTCGGAATAGAGAAGAATGGCGAATCAGAGGCAGGGTGGGCTGCGTGCATCAACTGCGAGCAAAGTTGATCCGATCGATCGAGACACACGCTGCCCGGCCCTGTGTCGCAGGAAAGCCGAAACTGGATGGTTGCATCTGTTGAGAGTTCTGTTCTTGCTAAAACCCCCTCATCCCTGTGCTGAAAACCGCCGAACTTTGGAACATAGCCTCCCAGATAAGGTGTCACTTGTCCATACGTCGGCTATTCTTGGACTGTTGGGTTGGATCGCCTGGGCAGGGCAGTTGTCAGCCCGATTTGTGTTTTGGTGCTGTGGCGGTGGGCCGGGATTCCATGTACGCTTCGGCATGGCATCGGCAAACGGTTTTTCTTGCCGGTACCTGCATCTCTAGCCGGCGCTAGGCCAAGAGGGGAAGCCAGCGCACAGTTGTTTTTGTCTCATCTGTGGCACGGCTGCACTGTGGTTGGATTAAAGGGAGGATGATCTCTCGGGCGTTTTTCGTTGTCTCGAGGGCATTGATGGAAGGAAGACAGGCTGGGAAGCGGCGATTCATGTCAACGGCTCCTGTATAAGGACCCGGAAGAAGAAAGCTTCGTTTCATTGTTTTCTTCCGAGATAACCCTCTGTCATGAACTTCGCTCCTGGGCCTGCCTAGCTGATTGAGCATCCCCGCAAGGCGCTCAGTAGGCTCCTTAGCGGCTCCGACAAGCCTTCAGGTTTCTGGAAGCCACCCACTGCGCCGCAGTAGGTGAAGCGAGCCATGTGGGTCCGGGTGTTGAATTCAATTGTTTTGCGGGCCGGTTGGCTCCGACTGCTGCCTGCTTGGGGAGACATGAGACGGCTTGTCACGGCCGCGGCTCCCGGTTGATGAGAGGTGACGAGTTACATAACCGGAGCAGCGAAGAGGTAGCCCGGAATAATGTCGTAGCATACTCGAGAAGCGAGGACAATGTTGCCGTCTGGACCCTGAGAGTCGCCGGGGCAGGAGGCAGGCTGAGGCAGGCGTCCTTTCATCGGGGAAGTAGCGGGCGAATATTGCCTTCTTCATGGAGCGGAGGGCGAGCGGTTTGAGGAAAGAGAACCGGCGTGATAATCTGTGCTTTATACACGACATGTGGTAGTCTCCTGCCGAGCCTGCTGTGCGACATAACCCAGCCCTTTGCTGCACGTCAGATGGCTTGTCCGACCTGCCCGAGGCGCACAGCGGGTTTGTGCGGCTCTTGAGAGACGGAGGATAGTGTTCGCTCGAGGCACTGGATCTGGCATTGACATTGGTCTCATCCGATCGTGATCGAGCCGCCAATCACCTCACGGGGTTTCAGAGCTGTCACCGGCCGTAATCGAGGAGCGCCGGTCAATCCCCGGAGCTGATTGGAATTAACTATCGGACAAATGACTGTTAGAGCTTTGAAGCACCGAGTAGAGGCGCACACCGTCGTGCCCGCAATGGCGCATCTTCGACGAAGAGGGGAATGATGTGAGGTGTTTGCGCTCGCATCGCCATGGATCGGCTCGATCTTGCTTGTTGCAGGGTTCTGGTTCCAGCCTTGGTCAGCTTCCGGGATCTATATCGCTCTGACGGGTCTGAGCGGGGCCGCAATCAAGCAAGTGAGAAGGGAGACCCCGGCCAGGGCTGGCAACGGCTCTCATACAGTCCACACCCCCTCCACACCATGCTGATGCTGCCCAGCAAGGCACGCCATCCAACCTGCAGGTCTGGGCGACAACAGAGGTTGGCCCCACGAGCAGGGGAATTCCACGCGATCGGGAGTTGTGTCCTTCTTGCTTGTGTGCACCTTTTGCTACATTTAGCCGGGAAATCCACAACCAGACGGCTGGGTGTATACCCGTTTCTGTTTTCGAAATCTCGTGCCTTCCGCTATTGCCCTGTGGTGACTTCCATTCCCCCATCCAACAGCACTGAGACAACCGTCGTTTTCGGCGCTCTGCATGACCGGAGGGAGAGAACTGCTTCCCAAACCTTCTGACCCATTCGGGATATTGCGGACGGGATCTTGGAAGCCTGGTATCAGCAGCATTGCTCCTTCTCTTCTCTCTGTTCCTCGGCTCATCAAACACTCCTTCAACCTTCCAACTCGCCGCGACATCCAGACCGGTCGTTGTCTCCGAACCCGGGTCGTTACACCTAGACACCAAGAGGTAAAACTTGGATTCCGCTGTCTCGATGCCATTCCCGTCGTCATTGGCATGAACACGGCTGGTTACCTCATCCCGCTTATATCACCGTCACCCGCAGGATCAGTTGCACGGGGAATTTCGTTCTGGCCCAAACATCCCGACCCGGAGGTTGTTTCAACGTTTCGCGAAGGGAGTGACGTTGGCCTCCATCTCGTTGCCGTCCCTGGGAACCAGGAGTTCGAACGCCCGTTCTTTCAGCCCGACGGAAGAGAGCAGAGCCACTGGTCGGGAGTTCCTGAACGCCTTGTGCCAAAGAAGTAATTCTTTGTGACGTTGAAAGAGGAGGAACGGGTGGCCCAGCTTCCTATCGGCCGATCGTCCCGAACGGATACACGCAGCCTCCCGTTTGCCCACCGGCACCGACCTAGACCTACCAAGGGTGATCGATAAGACTGTTTCAGCATCCTGTTCGACGGCGCGTGTCTCACCTTGATCTCGACACCCCGGATTTCAGAAATCTCGGAACATGGCCAGCCCGCGTAGTCTCCCACCTGCGCTGGGAGCGATTGCATTCCTCCCAAACCACAGCCATCATGGGCATCCCATTATCCTGGCTCGGTCACCGGCAGACCGTGCGTCGTCCGTCAGGATAACAGCCATTGTTGCCGCGATCCTCGAGGCGATCATCTTCGTCGCCATCCCCTTGCTTAGCCTCTCCCATGTCGCACCATGGGCACCGAGCTCCCGGCTGAGGAGTTTAAGAGCTGTGTGGTTTGGGGCAGGCTTATTGTTGTGCACAGTCGCCACTGCCGTGTCGGTGTCCAACCTCGTCTTGCTTAGTCGCGTCGTCAACGACCCGCTGAGCACCATTTTGGGCCCTAAGATCATCGACTTTATGGTGGGATCCTCGGTCGTGCTGGGCCTGGGTTTTGCCACTCAGCTCGTCTTCTTCGTCTTCCACTTCCTCGCCGGGAGAAACCAGGGGTCGAGTCTTCAGTTTTCGAGTCACCCGGATCAGCACAGGCGGCCGCTTCCGAACGTCAAGTCGATCCCTACACGAGACAGCACCGATCACGGGGAAGAACCATAGCTCCTTCGAACCACCGACCCGCCTGGATCCAGTGGTGGACGCTCGGCCACGGAGACCATGAACTCGCTTCGGTCACCTTCTCAAATGTTATGCGACCCGTCTCCAGGGCACGCCTGCTGTCCATCAGCCGGCGGTCATCTCACCGTGCATCTTCCCTCGACATGCACAGTCTCCACGAGTCCAAGACGCGCTCGACAGTCGAAGGATTCGACTCCTGGGACACATCAGCGGTCGACCCCGAAAACCGCCAAACAGTCCTTGAGTCCTCTTCCCCTCCACCGACCCGCTTCCTCGAGCCCATTCCCGACAGCCCAACAGAAAGCCCCAGCCCCAGCCCAGACCTGCCCGTCGACATCCTCGAACCGCCGCCGCGGACGCGGCGTAGGAACCGCAGCTTCAGCCCCGTGTCGACGCGCACAATCGAAGCCCAGCGCGCTGCCTTCACCCAGCAAGAATCCCACAGCGAGGCGCACATCCACCCGCTCTTCCGCTCCGACTCGCCCATCCCGCCGCCCAGCGCCACGCCGGGGACGGTGGTGGTCGCGGCGCCGAACGCTGGGCAGATCATCGCTGCGGATAGGCAGAGCATCCGCAGCATCAAAAGCATGCGCAGGCTGAGGAGCGATGGCTTGCCGGCTGTGCCGAGTCCGTTAAGCAGGGCAGCGTCTTGCGATTCTTTCATGAAGGGGAGGGTGGAGAGTGGTGAGCTGGAGGGTAGAATAAGGGAGGAGGAAGAGGATGAGGTGCTCGAGATGACTGTGGGGAGGAGGGTGGTCGAGACGGAGAGGAAGATGACGCCACCTATTCCGGAGTGGATTTTGGGTGCTGGGTCATCGCCGAAGGAGAGTGGGATGGTAAAAAAGGCAAGGAGGTCGCGGACGGTTGGGGAGGAGGAGAGGAAGGTTGCGCAGCAAGGGTTGTGATGAAGCCTTCGGTGGTTAGGTTTACGAATTTCGACCGAGAGACGACTCCGATGTGATGGGCTGGAAGGTCCAGCATCGCTGCTTTCATTTGTGCTTTGTTTGGGTTCGGGGGCAAAATACCAGGGATGACATGATACCTTAGCGCGGCGTTTCGAAGAGATGGGAGGAAAATGGAATAGAAACAGAAGAAAAGTTCGGCTCTTCCGAGGCGATGGCCCGAGAGGCAGGAAGGTAGGAAAAATATAGAAATCATCTGCAGGACCAACTTCGTAGCGATAGCCACGATCATTGAGGTTATTTGAAAATGAGGCACGGAGGAGCAACAGTTACTGCACACAGGAACCCTCTCTCTTACCTGTTCGGCCAGAATGATGATGTCTTCATGGCCTCAACCATGCCATGCTGATATTTTGAGACGTTCTGGATTGGCAGGGCGCCAGAGCTTGAAGAAAAAGAGCGGGGCATACAGCCCACTGCTAGGCGACAGCACGCCGCGTGCTCCATATGCCCCACTTCAACCTAACTGGGAGTCGGTGCTTCTGGGTTCCTCTTTGGGGTCGGTTGATCGAGCGCTGCCTTCCTTCCTTTTGCCACAGAACAATCCCACTGCTCACGGAAGCGTTGGCCCGACAAAATCTCGCCAGACAATCAGCGGCGACCTACAATTCTTGCCGATTCACCTTGGAAATATTGCACCTGATATCAAGTACGAGAGCAGCCGTCGCCGGCATCAGATAGCCCAACATGAAGGTGACGATCAAGGTATGTTCGACCTTCCGCCGATAGCTGCAACCAGCTCTGCGAGCACGGAACGGGGCCCCCGCTCAGCAGCATGTCTGATCTCATTTCGTTGCCCATGCTGATCCACCGGCCACATACAGGATCTTAAGCAGCAGAAATTCGTTATCGAGATCGAGCCGACCGAGCTCGTAGGTTACCCTCCTCAAGCTCTGACAGACATCTCTGCTGGCCGCCGAGTTGTTCGTTGACGGCGTCGCGGTCGCTGCACCGACAGCGGACAACAAGCACTGCAGATTGCTGCTATCATCGGGGTTGTTGCAAATGGGTTGGAAGCTGATGGGGGCGTCAGGTCTCGGTTCTCAAGCAGAAGGTTTCTGAGGAGCGGGGTTGGGATCCGAAGAACCAGAAGCTCATCTACTCTGGTATGCATCCAGCCCCGATGCCGTCCGGCCATACTTCTATCAGCCTGCTCACCCGACGCTCCAGGCAAGATCCTCAAGGATGACGATACCCTAGAGTCTTACAAGATCGAGGAGAAGGGCTTCGTTGTCTGCGTGGTTAACAAGGTGCGTCGTCGCAGCCATCTGCATAAATGAATTGCGCTAACAGCACCGACTGCAGCCCAAAGAGCCGAAGCCTGCGCCGCCCGCAGCGGCTCCCCAGGCGTCCACATCCGCGCCGCCTGCTACCCCCGCTCCCGCAGTCACTCAGACCCCAGCGCCTCCTGCCGCTCCTGCACCGGCTTCCGGCGCCGCTG
This sequence comes from Achaetomiella virescens, assembly GCA_031001845.1. Taxonomy (NCBI): domain Eukaryota; kingdom Fungi; phylum Ascomycota; class Sordariomycetes; order Sordariales; family Chaetomiaceae; genus Achaetomiella; species Achaetomiella virescens. The sequence goes on from JARNGD010000095.1 coordinate 121,617, forward strand.
CTGCCGCTCCTTCCACACCGACCCCGAACCGCACTGTCACCGCTGAGGCTGGCGTTGCCGACTCCAATGCCCTGGCCGTAGGAGAGCAGCGTGCCGAGGCCATCGCCAACATGGAGGCCATGGGCTTCCCGCGCGCCGAGATTGATGCCGCCATGCGCGCTGCCTTTTACAATCCCGAGCGTGCTGTGGAGTACCTTCTGACTGTATGTTTTTGTCGAGACGGCAGTGGTCGGATGTTCCCAACGGCTAATATCGTCTAGGGCATTCCTGAGAACCTCCGTCAACCCACTCGCCCCGCTACGCAGACTGCTTCCGAAGATGCCCCAGCTGCCGGCGGCGATGAGCCCGTGAACCTCTTCGATCTCGCCGCTCAGCATCGCGGCTCGGGTTCGCGCAGTGGTAGCGGTGCCGCTGCCGGTTCTGGCGCTGGTGCAGGCGCTGGTGCCGGCGCTGCGGGAGCGGACGCGCAGCAGCAGGGCCTCGGTAATCTCGAATGGCTCCGCCACAACGCCCAGTTCCAGCAGCTCCGCCAGGTTGTACAGCAACAACCCCAGATGCTCGAGCCCATTCTTCAGCAGCTTGGCGCTGGCAATCCCCAGCTTGCCCAGCTGATTGCTCAGAACCCAGACCAGTTCTTGCGGCTGCTTAGTGAGACAGCCGGTGACGATGACGCGCCCTTGCCCCCCGGAGCTCATCAGATTTCTGTCACAGAGGAGGAGCGCGATGCGATCGAGCGGCTGGTCCGCCTGGGTTTCACTCAGGATCAGGCAATTCAGGCGTACTTTGCCTGCGACAAGAATGAGGAGTTGGCCGCCAACTTTCTCTTCGACCAGCCGGATGATGACGATGACATGAACCTGCAGTAACTTCAACAACATGCCCTCTTTTTTTCGGAGTTCGCGGTGGGAGGTCATCATCCCTGGTTTCGCACACGCTTCTCATTGGGGTTTGCGGCGATATGGGAATCTAGGCTAGACGTTTGAGCTCGGCACTCTGGTTTTCGGCTGAGGAGGGAGTCTGAGCGGAGGAGAACATGGTCGGACATGAACATATGGAGGAAGGTCTTCTCGCGCGTCCTTTATATCTGGCAGCAAGATCCCCGGCGACACAAGCGATGGTTGGCCGAATGGACAATGGGCCTATCACTGGCGTTGCCGCCCTCATGGTGGATGGGAATAATAAACGGCGGAGGGGCTTGCAAGGGCGGGAATACGGAATAGCGTTTCGGAAGATGCAGGTGAAACTGCTTACTTTAAGCGGTGCGCCTGTGTTAGGTTGACATCCATGGTTCTGGGTTGGGAGGAGTTTGTTCGCGCCTGAGCGACCTACCCAGAATCAAGTCATGGATTTTAGGGCAACTCGTTGAGCTTTCAATGGAAAAATGACAGCGCATTGCATTCTAATAAAACTTCTTCTACGGGATGAAACTCCTCCCGCCTCCATGAAGCCCAGACTCGCAGCTCACTAAACCCCAGATTGTTCCCTTGTAGTAATGGAAATTGGGTATCAATAAAAATCCTTCTACCTACAAAACCACACAGCCCTGCTGGTTTGCGACCTAAAAATGACCCCGTTGTCTCGAGCCGTTGAACACTCCCATCCCTTGTATGAAATCCACCATCCCGTGTGTGAACTGTCCCAAAACAGCCCGAACACTGTGCCGAGCAAAGCAAACTAACAAACAACAACAATAACACACTCTCATAACCCAACAAAATTCTGCTTCTTCTTCCTTCCCCTTCCCTTCCCTTTCTTCTGCCCCTCCCCCTCGACGGTACTATTCAACTGCGCCAGCACCTCCTCCTTCTTCCTTCTCACCTCCTCCGCCTTCTCGTCCTCGAGCGCCTTTTGTCTCGCCTCAAACTCCTCCTCGGCCTTCTTCTGCTCGGCATAGATGGCCTCGGCTGTCTCGTACTCCTGCCCCGTGGCCTTCTTGTACGCCTCCATGTCGATGCTGACCGTCTTCTGTCCGACGAGCGCGGCGTTGATCCGCGCCGGGTTGACGCGCTCCTCGCGGTTGAACTTGAGCTTGATGTGCTTGCGCGTCTTGTTCTTGAACATGCGGCAGATGGTGTCAAAGTCGGTGCCGAAGGCGGACAGCGCTTGGTAGAAGAGCTCGGTTTCGTCGTCGGTCCACTGCTGAGGCTTCATGTTTCGGCGGAGGTAGGTGGCAGTGGTGGTGTGGTGCGTGAAGTCGTTTTCTTCGACCTCGACGAGCTCGCCTGCTTCTTCGCGCGCGCGCGCGTGCCGGTCGACCTGCAAGGAGCGGTGGTCGAGGACGATTTCGCCGTCGATGATTTGGTAGGTCTCGCCAATGGGGGCGCGGTTGGTGGAAGGGGGATCGGGGTCTATGGAGGTTTCGGCGGGGGTGGGTTGGGTACTGGTGTTGGCGTCGGTGGAGGAGCTCCCCGCCGCGGGGGTTTCGCCTTCTTTGACTGGGGTGTTGTTGCCGTCGACGTCCTCGCCGTTTTGCTGTCGCTTCCGCCGCTCTTGGTACCGAAGGCGCTTGGCACGCTCGCGCTCCATAAGCTCGTCGTGGAGGCTGAACTTCTTGCCGATGTGCATGTCTTTCGCCAGGTCCGCCATCTTCACCTGCGTGACATCGATCTCGACGTTCTCGGCATCGGCGGGTGTGCCTTCGCGTTGTGTTCGCAGAGGAAGTTTCCTCCTCGATCGTGCTGTTCCCTCTTCGCCCTCTTCCACTATTTCTCCGTCTTCTGCCGCGGACCTGTCGCGCTTCCGGTTTCCTGTTGTCCTGGGAGCAGCGGGCTGGTATCCTTCCTCCCCTGGTAGCGCCGCGGCCCTCTTTCGCGGTCGTTTCGCCGCGGGCGCAGGGGTGCTCTGTTCGCCAGAGTCTTCAGCAGCTGCCGGGGTTGTTGTGCGTTTCCGGCCTCGGGTTGGTTTTGCCGCTTCGGTCGGCACGGTGGTGGATTCGGGGGGTTCGGTCGTCGAGTGCGTCTGCTCACCAGTGGAATCATCAGCAGACGCCACTTGCTGGACTGGCTGGTCTTGATGAGCGTCAAATTGGACGCGGCCGGCTGAGATAGGCCGTGCGGCGGGTGAAATCGGCGCGGTTGCAGGGGCCTTGCTGGAGATTTGCCTCGTTGACACTGCTGTGTCTGCTAAAGCTGTCGGGGCCTCTGGAGGGATGGCAGGCACGGCGGAAGTTGCAGTGTCGGCTGCGATCGCTGTTCTTTGAGCTTTGGGCACTGGCGCCTCGGATCTTTTTGGCTGAGCAGAAGCGGCCGACCTCTCTTCCCGTGCGTCCGTAACCGCAGCTTCTGCAGTCGAGCTGATGCTGGTCCGCAATGATTCTTCGACCGCCGTCTTCCCAACTTCCTTCTCCTGCGCCTGCGGAGGCGCTACGGTATCCGCTGCTGGTACATTGGCCGAAACGGGAGGAGCGCTCGGGGTCAATTGCGCGGCAAGCTGCGACTCTGAGGCTGGCTCCTGGAGCGCTGGCGTCTTCGACGGCTCGACAGGGGAGGGACGCTGGCCAGCCTGGGGCGCGGACCCGGGCGCCGGGCGGCGGATGGCAGCCTTGGGCTTGAAGGCAGTCTTTTTGTTCAACATGGTGGTTCAGCGCCCCGCAGCAGACGCCGTTTGCTAGCAAGGGGAGCCTGTTTACTCCCGCATTTGCCGAGAACTGTCGTTCTAAAAAATACCGAGGGTTCCAATTCTTGGTAGTGATCGCCGCTAATAAAAAAAATCTCTGTGGTCAAAGGCGCTTTTCGAGATCGTGTGCATCGCTGTGCTTCGAGGGAGAGGGTGAAAGCGAAAGTCGAATTGAATGAAATCGCGGGGAGGGTTCTGGCAGGCACCGTGGGTGGGAGGTGGAGACGATATTGGAGGGACACTAGGGCCACAAATGGCATAGCGCGGCCTTGCAGCATTCGAAAATGAGCCTTCCTTGGTCACTTTGCAACTCAAAGACCCGTGCTTTCTCTCCGTCCGTCCCATTCCCCAAACCGCATGCTCCTTTTCACCACCGGCACTCGCCCTTCAGCTTCATTTCTCTGGCGGTCGACGCCGCGGCCCAGCACGACTGGCGCCCATTCTACCGCTTCCCCGCCCCCGGAATACGATTTTAATTTCCTTTCCTTTTATCGCCTGCGCCGATTCTCTCCCCTTCCGCTGAGCCTTTTCCCTCTTCTGATGCCGATTGCCACCTCTCCGTCCGCGCTGCCCCGTCCTGCCACCTTCGCCAAGATGGAGGACAGGAAGAGACCCGCGTCCAGCGCGGTCGACGACGGCGCTCCGCCCAGCAAGCGACAGGCTGTTAACGGCAGCAGCAAGTCAAAGGACGACTCCGGCGACATGAAAGAAGAGGCCTGGATTGAGGTGAGTGTGTCACACGACAGCCCCCCTACGTCGTTATCGTCCATCCCGTTATCCTGTCCCGGCCTGGGTGTGTGCCGCTCGTCGCGCCGATACCGATGCCGATTTCGTTTTTCTTTGCCCCTTTGGGCACAGCAGGCATCAGACGCGATCGTCCCTCAGGGTTTCCTCGCCTTGACCGTGGCTAATGCGCGGCTTGCTGGAAACAGCACGCCCGGGTCTCAGGCCTGTCTCTGCTTTCAGTGCCCTCCTCATCTCTCCCATCACTCCGATGGCTCTTCGCTACGATGTACATGAGGCTCTTTGCACGGGACTTGAAGCAGCGGCCCGGCTGACGCGGATGTGTGCGCAGGAATACCAGAAAGGTGCCATCTACCGGCAGATGCTCGAGTACAAACGGGAAAAGATCAACCTGGAGAGCCGCGTAGCAGAGCTCGAGAAGAATTCCACCGACCATGACGACCATATCCGGATAGTTGACGCATGGGTGCTCCAGGTATGTTTGGGTATCTTTCTGTCCCGCGGAGCCCGCTGACATGGTCTAGCTATTGCAAGAAATCGAACTTCTTGTTGAGGGTTCAATATCCTCTCGCAGCTCGGCAGACTTGTCACCCGGTTCCGCACTCTCCTTCAAGGACAGCAAGGATTTCCAGCGGCACCTGGGCGACAAAGGCAAGGTTTTCAAAACGAAAACCGATGCGATACTAAAGCGACTAGCTGGTGCGCGAGGTGAGGTCAAACCCGAAGTTGCGCAGCTCGAATCCCAGGTCAAATCCTTGCTGGCACAGCAGAAGGAATTGGTGGTCAAGGTCGACCGACTTGAGGCCCAAAATGCATCGCTTTCGGAGCAGTACGACAAGGCGACATTGAAGGTGATCAAGGCGGAACGTAAGCTCGACCGGGCAAAGAGCGCTCAAGTACAGAAGTTAGAGCAACAAGCGCTGGCTGGTGCCACTGCACACCCGGTTTCGAAGGAGGAGAACGGCGCCAATTCCACGTCAGACGGCGACAGCGGGGCCTTCAAGCTACAGTACCAGGAGGCAATGGCTGTTGTGGCCAAGCAGAAACAACAGCTTGAAGCCGCATTATCCGAAAACAAGGCACTCACCGAGGAGAATTCGACCTTCAAAATCAAGAAGGACGCGGTTACGGACGAAGAGTATGCGCGGACCGACCTCTTCAAGCAGTTCAAGCTGCAGAACGAGGACTTGATCAAGCGCATCAATCATCTCGAGGCCACCAACAAGCAGCTCCGCGAAGAAGCGGAGAAGCTCCGTGGGGAGAGGACCGAGTGGAAAACCAAGCTGGAGGCCGAGGCACAGGCCGCCACTTTGGAACTGGAGGAACAGATTCAGCAGAAGGACCAGGATCTCACCCGCATCCGCTCGGCCCGCGATGAGCTGTACGCCGACGTAGCGATGCGGAAAGCCAGCCAAGAGCAAGAAAGGATTGCCCTCGCCCAGATGAAGGAGTTAGTGGAAGCGCAGGCCGACCGCATCGCCGAATTGGAGTCGGAGCTCGAGCGGATACGGCCAAGCGAAAACGCCACCATGTCGGATCCCCGCCCAGATCTCGAGACGCTGTCTGTCGACGACCTGCGGGCACGGTACCTGAAGCTGGAAAAGGATTTCGACGCGATTAACAAGGAGCTGCCACTCCTCGAAAAGTCGTACAAAAAATCGATGGGGTTGGCGCACAAGAAGGTCATGGACTTCCACGCGCTCGAGGAACGGGTTGCGACACTTATCGCCGAGAAGAGCAAGGCCGACCAGAAGTATTTTGCAGCGCGAAAGGACATGGACATCCGAATCAGCGAGATACGGACACTGCGGGCGCAGAACGGCAAGAGCTCCGAGATCATTTCTTCGCTGAAGGAAGTCGAGGCGGCGAATCGGACTCTTATTGGGAGTCTCGAGAAGCAGATCGCGGCCTTGAAGCAGGAAATTGCGACCACCATGGCGGAGAGGAAGAGACTCGAGCAGCTGGCCGCCGAGGCGACACGGAAGGCCGATTCATGCAAGTCGCAGATATCCAGCCTTACCGACCTCGTACGAGCGAAGGATGGACAAGTTGCGGCCATGAAGGAGCAACTCCTCAAGGCCGAGACGGAGCTGGAGAAGTCCAAGGTGGACGTCAAGGAGCTTACCAAGGACTGCAGCAAGTGGAAGCAGAAGTGCCAGAGCAACTCGTCGGAGGAGGAAGAGGCGCTCAGGGTGAGTTAGTCCGTTCGCTTGTTCTCAAAATTGCTTGCTGACTGGATCCAGAATTTGGTCATCTGCTCCGTTTGCCGGAGCAACTTCAAGAACACTATTCTTAAAGGCTGTGGCCACGTCTTCTGCAACAGCTGCGTCGACGACCGGCTAGCGAACCGGATGAGGAAGTGTCCGAGCTGCAACAAGGCCTTCGACCGCTCTGACGCCATGGCTGCCCATCTATAGTGAATTTGCCGCCCGGAGCATCGAGCTGAATGAGGACGCAGCGGGTTGCTGCACCACATATTTGACGTGGGACGACAAGGACCGCCGTTCTTGTGCTAGTCTCAGCTGATGTCAGCGGATAGGACAGGCCGAGCGAAGGATTCATGATCAGATGCATGTACGAGGTTAGGCTGTTTGGCTACCAAATGTAATTTAGCAGTGTGATATTAGGTTCGGCGTGCACGGTTGGCGGAAGTGAGGCAACTCGGGGCATTTTGCACTTTGCTGGCGCTTCGTTATATTCTTGGAGGGAGCAGGATATAGAGCGGGCGTTGAGGCTGTGGTGTCGATTGCTACAAAGCGGAGGTTTATCGATTCCCAGAATTTTCTTGTTCATCCCCATGTCCTCAGCGACGGCTGGTCGATCCGTAACCCGTGCTTTCGTGCCCCGTTCCTGACCCTGAGCCGCTCGAGCTCGAAGACCTTCCACTGGCCCAGCCAGACCCAGACCCGGATCCCCAACCACTCGAGCCGCGGTCGTTCCCACCATAGTACCGACTGTTATTCCTCCGCCCGCGACTCCCCACCGTGTACCCTGCCGCCGCACCGCTGGCTAAACCAGTCCAAAACCCAGGCCTCCATCCCTGCTGCTCCGTCGACGACGACGTTGGCCTTGACCCAGGGCCGCTGCCAGGATAGGGCGGCGGCGGGTTATCCCATCCATCACCGCCACCACCACTCCCCCTTCCTCTGTTGCTATTGCCGCCCCGTACCGACCTCGTCCCGGATCGCGTCCGCAAAAAGCCATCAGCACGCACACCACAACAGCCAAAATCATCACCACCGCCGCCACTGTCGCCAACTCTGTGCCATCCTCTCCACCCTGGTCCCCACCATATTTATGCCCCAACCTCCGCGCCAGATCAGGATACTCCCTCCTCCCCTCCTCCGTCAGCTGCAGCGTGTACTCCACGCCGCAGCTGCCCTTCAGCACGTACGCGTCGTCAGCCGACCCGTAGCCCTCGCATATCACCTCGGTGCGGTCCAGGCTGACGCTGCGGGGTAGCGAGGCCGTGCACGCCCACTCTATGTCCTGCGCCGTGTACGAGCTGCCCTGGTTCGTGCAGCGCATCGTCTGGACGGAGGAGGCGAGCTTGCAGAGCGGCGCGGGCGAGACGCACTTGAGCTGCGGCACGGGCGGGACGCGGCGGTGGCTGGTTTTGGCGGACGCGCGGAGGGTGAGGGACTGGACCTGGAAGAGTGTTTAGTAGGGGAGAGAGAGAGAGAAGGGTGGGTGGGGCCTACCTCGGAGAGGAGGATGGCATCTTTGGGGCGCGCCGCGAGGGCGCCGGTCGGAAGGGCGGAGAGGGAGAGGAGGGAGAGTAGGAGGGCGGACGGAGATGGGTGGTCGAGGCGCATGTTGGTTGATTGGCCCCGCAAAGGCTACAGATTAATGTTGTTCTTTCGGTGTGTCGAAGGACGTTCAGGCTGCACTGCTGAGTAGGGATGGCGCCGCCGGGGCAGGAGATGTCGGGCTGTCTACGGCTGTGAGCGGCTGGAGTGTTGGAGCGCTGGTTCTGCTTGGAGAAGAGACGAAAAAGAAAAAAAAAGGTGGAATGTAGTAGTGGTATTGACGGGATGCCTGATGGTGATGCGACCAAGGTCGTTAAATACACGGATCCTGCATTCGACAAGCCGACAGGCGCAAGGCTGAGGGAGCAAACTCAAAACCAAAAAGAGACAGATGTCAATTTCTTCCTTCAGGGTTGCCCCACGTTTTTAAGGCATGGTTTGGTGAGGCTGAGTTGGGCGGCTCTTAAAGGTGTAAACGTGTGGTAGTGTGGTCAGGTTTGGTTGGGGAGCTTCGCCTCTCAAAAACCCAAGACCACGAGGCGGTGGCAAGTTCTGGCCCCTTGTTCCGGACACGCCAAAGACTGGCAGTTAAATCGGGCATGGAGATCAACATTGTAACGTTAGACTATGGAATTCCTTCATTCGGCTCAAGCCAGGAATGGGATCGAAAATCTACGAGCTGGATTCAATTTTGGTTCACTTGGCCCCCAATGTTGGTCGCATTCAGGCTCACTTCCAATGTCAGACATCCGGATGGACTAAGTCCCTCTCCAAAAGCACACTGGAACATGCTGTGAGAAGAGAACGGATTAGTCGCATTGTCTGCTGCGTGATTTAGTGGTGATATCGTCTCTCCGACCTTGACGTACAATTTTTGAGCATATCCTCAGACACAAAGTCGCCACCGAGTCTAGTCTGTCCCACGTATTGTATCCCCCGAAACGCCCCGAGTATATCGCTACCGTATGTTAAGTAACCCGCCACAAACCCCTCTTCCACTTCCACCCTCGACCCATCCAAAACCAGAGCATCCCAGCTCACCCATGCTTCTCCAAGCTCTGCAAATTCACCAGCTCCGCATACCGCCCATTCCGCTTCATCAACTCCGCATGCGTCCCCTGTTCGACAATCCTGCCCTGATCAAACACATAGATGATATCCGCCTTCTGGATGGTGCTCAACCGGTGCGCGACCGCGATCGTCGTGCGTCCCTTGGCCGCCTTATCCAGCGCGGCTTGCACAACATGCTCGCTCTCCGAGTCGAGGGCACTCGTCGCCTCATCCAGCAGCAGGATCTTGGGGTCGCGGACCAGCGCCCGCGCGATCGCGATGCGCTGCTTCTGCCCGCCGCTGAGCAACGCGCCCTTGGAGCCGACGACGGTGTTGAAGCCGTCGGGGAGAGACAGAATAAAATCGTAAATGTTGGCCTCCTGGCAGGCGAACTGGATCTGTTCGTCCGAGACCTCGTGGGGTGCGCCGAGCAGGATGTTCTCCTTGATGGTGCCCTGGTAGAGCGTCGGCTCCTGCGAGACGAGCGCGATGAAGCTGCGGTACTCGTTAACGTTGAGCGTGCTGATCTCCTTGCCGTCGACGTAGATGCCGCCGGCGAGCGGGTCGTAGAAGCGCTCGAGCAACGCAATGGTCGTCGACTTGCCGCACCCGACGCGCCGACGAGCGCGACGTTACTGGCCGGGCTGGATTGTCAGGTTCAGGCCGCGGAGGACGGGCTGTGCGGGGCGCGTCGGGTAGCGAAAATGCACGTCGCGGAACTCGATGGTGCCGTCGACCGCCGTGAGCTTCTCGCCGCTGGAGGACCACGTGTCGATGGTCGGCTTGCGGTCGAAGAGCGTCTTGAGCGCGCGGGACGCCTCGACGGCCTTGCCCATGTCGGGCGCGAAGCTGAAGACGGAGCCGGCCGACTGCGCGCCGAATATGACAGACGAAAAAACGATGAAGAACTGGAACATGTCGTACTCATACTTGGCGATCAGGGTGCCGCCGTACCAGAAACCGAGGGCAACGCGAGAGAACATGAAGGACTGCGAAGCGGCATACAGCAAGCTGGACTTGAGGACCGAGATGAGACTGGACCGCTGCTGAGCGGCAAGGGCCGCCTTGTAGTGGTTGAGCACATCATCCTCGCGGGTGAGCAGCAACGGTGCGGATGGCGGTGATGGCTTCAGAAGCATAGCTGGCCGAGCTGGCGTAGGCGCTTCGCTCGCCGCTGGTAGTGCGCGAGCATCCAGAAGCGGAAAAAACCGCAGCCGATGACGATGGGCATGGTCGCAATGCACACGAGCGCCAGCTTCCAGCCGATCGCGAGAGCAACCGTACAGGCGGCAACCAGGGTCGTGAACACCATGATCAAGGTACCGAGAGTGGAACCGCTGAGGCCGGCGACATGGGTTTCGGTGCTGAGGAACGAGGTGAGAGCACCCGCCGAGTTCTCGTCAACGTCGAAGTACTCGACACCTGCTGGGCATGGACCGGAACGCCATGTCGCGGACGCGGTGGATCAGACGCTCGCTGCACTTGGCAAAAACGACGCCCTGCGTGACGAAAGAGATGAACATGACGATGGCGAGCATCAGGTACATGAGGCACCAGAAAGACGCCTCCGACTGGATATGGGATTTCGTCGCCTCGTTGAACGGGCAACGAGCTGTCATCTCGGTTAGCTCAGGACGTTATCAATCGCATGAAATCACTTACAGGGCGCTGATCAGCTTGGCGAAGAAGACGGCCTGCGTCGGGTTACCGCCACCGCAGATGGCAGAGAAGAACAGGCCGATCAGCATGAGCTTCCACTCCTGCTTGTTGAAGCTGGCAATCACACTTGATCAGGTCCATATGCCATACTTCTTCTCGGGCTGATCCTTCCGGGCGGCTAAGGCCATGGAGCTGGCGCTCTGTTGCGTCTGGCTCCGGTTGAGCTGGCCTGGATGTCGTCGTCGGGGTCTTCGGGGGTTCCGCTAGTCCCTGAGTCCTCAATGTGGCGAGTGGAGGCCTTGCGGATAAGGAGCTGCTCCTCCTGGTCAAGGTTTCCTCCTCCTCAGCCGTCATCTCGTTGACCGCGGCGATGGCCTGGGCCGTGACGAGATTGTAGTATGCGCCCGCTTCTCGAGGAGCGCGTCGTGGGTGCCCTGTTCGACAATCCGACACCTGGGACACAACGATGTTGTGGGCGTCCTTGATGTCGACAACCGTGGGCAATGGTGGGGTGCGACCCTCCGAAGCAACCTCCAGAGCGGCCTGTACGACGCCTTCCGACTTGGTATCGAGGGCACTCGTGGCCTCGTCGAGGAGGAGAATCTTGGGGTCCGAAACGACAGCGCGGGCAATGGCAATACGCTGCTTTCTGCCCACCGCTGAGGAGGAAACCGCGCTCGCCGACGTTCGTCTCGTATCCTTCCGGAAGCGAGGTGATGAAATCGTGGGCATTTGGCCTTCTTGGCGGCGTCCTCGATGAGTTCCCTCTGCCTCTCCGGACTCTCGTTCTCCACTTCGTGCCGATCAGACCATGACGAATGTTCTCGTAGATGGTGGTGCCAAAGAGGGTCGGTTCCTGGGACACGAGCGAATCTGTTGACGCAGCCAGCGGAGGTTGAGGGTCGAAATATCCACATCATCTAAATACACGGTTCCCTCGATGGGCGAGTAGAACCTCTCGACGAGGCCAATGATGGTTGACTTGCCGCTTCCCGAGGCGCCGACGAGAGCAGTGGTCTTGCCAGCAGGGATGGTGAGCGAGACGTCGTCCATGACAACCACCTCGGGACGCGAGGGGTAGATATGCTTAATGTTCTCCAGGCGAATGGTGCCGATCACATTGTCGAGCTTGCGTCCTTCCTCGCTCGATGGATCGATCGGAGACTTGCGGTCGATGGTGCTGTAGATCTTAGCCGCGGCGCCGAGACTGGTCGTGTGAAGGCCTGCAAATTCGGAGCCACGTTCCCTAGGTTGAAGGCACCGATCATGACGCTCATCATGACGATCAGGACCTTGCTCAGAGGGACGGACCCGTCAACGAGGAACCGCGAACCCATCCAGAACGCCAGACCGTAGTTAAGGTACAGGATGGTCATCATGCCGGCAAACATGACGCCGAGGGTGCTCTTGAGCTTGAAGCCAAAGACCTCGGCGCGGGTGAGGTGGACGTCGTACTGCTTCGCCAGACGATCCTGGGTGCCGAAAGCAACGGCGTTGCGCACGCTGCTTATAACCTCCTCGGCGATGGAACCGCCTTGGGCATATGCTGCAATGTTCTGCCGCGAGTATTTGACAATGAACCTCGAGCCCGTGCCCATGCAGAGCATGAGGGCAACCACGGTGCTCAGCAGAATGAGCGTCAGCTTCCAGTAGCTGACGAATCCGATGACGAAAGCGGCAACGAAGGTAGCGACGGCCTGGAGCGTCAGACCGACCTTCTCCGAGATACCCTCCTGGATAAGGTTGGTGTCGGCGGTGATACGGGTGGTGACTTCGCCGGCACCCAGCTTGTCGAAGAAGCCAATGTTCTGCTTCATGCAGCTCTCGAGGTAGTGCTCACGGATCTTGGCACTGATGTGCTCGCCCGTGTAGATGAATCCCACCGTGGCAATGTACGATGTGACAAACTCGCCGATGGCCAGGTACACGAAGTACAGCACCAGTCTCCCCAGCTCGCTGGTAAACTCGTCGTATGTCATGGTCGTCCCGGGCGTGAAGTAGTCCTGGAAGGTTCCCTGGAGATTGCCGAAGATGACGGTCATCAGGGGCAGGACGGCACCGGAGGCGATGGCGCAGATGGCGGCCACGAAGATGATCAGGAGGTCGTTGCGGGACGAGTATCGGTAAAGCGTGGCCATGCCCACCTTGACGTCGGGCGTGTAGACCTGGTCCTTGAGGATCTTGGCCTCCCGCTCACCGAGGTGGGCGAAGGGGTCGACTTCGGGTTCATTCTTGACAACCTTGCTGTCTGCTTTCGTGAGGTCGATCGGTTGTTCCTTGTTGTTGTTGTTGTGGGTGTCGGAGGAATCGTCGTGCGTGGAGCCTCGACCGGATGGTGTCCCGTCCGGCGACGAGACTTTCTCGTTGAGGTGAGCGGCCATGGTGAGCTTGACGCAGAATTTGGGGCTACGTGGTCAGGAGAGAGTTCCCGTCTGCTGTCAAGGCAGGCGAGGAGGGGTTGGAAGCGCAGCGATGTGCTGCCACCAGCGGTCGCTGCTGCAGTACCAAGCACTTGGACAACAGATGACGGCCAGCAAAACGCGGGGGCTTGTGTGAACGAGCAACGTGCTCGAGTTTACCGAATGTATTGCATCAGCGATGCCGGCGGGGGTGAAGCCAGCAGAAACAGCTTGATTTAACGACAGATCAGAAGTTGGGGAGAAAAATAGGAGCACCAGGGCAAGATCCTCGATTGAGGAAGGACATCCGTGTCCCATATATTTGAGTTGCTGCCGCCCCCTTCAGCAAACGACAAAGTTCCTCATAATATTTCCGGGCAGCCAAATCGAGAATGGCTCGCTTGTTTGCAGATGGAACACCAGACAAGGATCCTGCCAGTCAACCAAGTACCAGGCTTCCTCTCAAGAGAATGCAGGCACCGGCTCTCGCACTTGCCACCGGCCCAACGTTTGAGTGGAAGGAAGGCGAGAGAAAGAAAGTTGTTTCTGTCTGGGCTAACTCCATGTGGACTGCGTATTCGCTCGCTTGCAGGCAGCCTTGGCCCCACCCCGGCCGTATGCCCCACCCCGCAAATTACAAGGTTCCGACGCCGATGGCTGACAAAAGCTGGGGTCGTTATTGGAGGCTTGCGTGGCCAGAATCCAGTTCCCAGAGACGAACCCAGGGTACCAGACAGCAAGAGATAGGGATTTTGGACGCGAGATGCTGTTGCCGTTGCTACCGAGGAGGATCGCGCATAACTATCTGTCCCGAGACATGCAATGGCGAGGCCACGGAGGGCGACGGGATTTTTTTTCTTATCCTCCCAGCCGTCTTGGAGAGTCACCGTATGACTACGTCACGGAAGGATTGGTAGGCTGCTGTGTAACTGTCCACCACCCAGTTGCGCCCAAACAAGACGTTTTCAGTGAAGTACCGGGACTCGGAGGTTATTCATCCCGATGGTTTATTTCGGCCTTGCCGAATCGGGATCTCATCAGTCACCAATACGACGAATCCGACACCGCAGATCTGCGCTCTACTTCCCCAGCATCTTTAAGCTTCCGCAACCTTGGCACTTGGCATGCGAGCCCCGAGTTGGATTGACAGCTGTGCTCTGTGAAGCTGGTTGCACCGCGGGCCGTTGCACCTTGGCTGCTTGGTCTTCTGTTTTAGGTAAACGTCTCAATCCCATGTTTGTCTTGCAAACAAACCAACTTGCCCGAAGAGGGTGAGTCTCTACCTCTCTCGTATTACCAGGTAAGACAGAGAGAGACACCGAATCCCTCATTTCCCGCAGACGCATGCTGAGTGTTATCGGGAGGGTTGCTCAGCCCTGTGGTCATCCCAAAGTCCGTATTCTCCGGCGCTCTTCATTGGTGGAGAGACCCGAGATAATCAAAACTGCGACAGGAGGTGATAACCTCACGTAAACCTTAACCCTCTATTCCAAAAAGAGGCCCCTTGACAGTCACCAGCGAAGGGCGCACGCATTAAACCTCTTTAGTACAGTACAGACAATTTGGAAGTCTTCATAAACAACTCCTTTGTGCAAAGCCTGCATCGCCAGATGAGAGAATGGGTCCCTCCTTCGCCTGAAGGCATCAGGCGAGTTCAGAGTCTGGAACGGATGGAAAAACCAAGCATCCTATCAGAGTGGGGCTCTTGCAATCAGCCCAATTGAGCGGGGGGTACAGTGACACCGCCCAAAAATTCCCGTGGCAGAAAAAAAATCCCAGATCGAGATTCGCGGTGCTGGACTCGTCGCTCAAGGAAACAGCTTGATGCCCCTCGACAGTTGCATAAACAGGACCACTACCACACTCGGAGACTTGAACAACCCATCCCATCGTCCCCAAAACCATTGAACAGACTTCACCAATTCGAGCACCAGTTGAGCCACAATCGCAACCATGCCCAAGTCGAAGCGCGCCAAGGTCTACCACCTCACCCAGGTTACCAAGAAGGGCCGCGAGCAAAAGGACAAGCTGTTCGCCAATATCCGCGAGTGCATCCCGCAGTACCAGCACTGCTTCGTCTTCAACATCGACAACATGCGCAACAACTACCTCAAGGACGTGCGCCACGAGCTCAGCGACTGCCGGTGCGTGCACCCTGTCTCCCTCTCGCCTCTTATCCTCAGCCCTCTCCGTTCCCCTGCCTTCCTCGCTCTTTCTCTCCCTTCCTCCACGTCCCCAACCCTCACTAACCCTTTGCGCCCGCAATAGCCTCTTCTTCGGCAAGACAAAGCTCACCGCCCGCGCGCTCGGCACGACCCCGGAAGAAGCGCAAGCCGACGGGCTGCACCAGCTGACGCGCTACCTGTCCGGGTCCGTCGGCCTGCTCTTCACCAACCGCGCGCCCGACGCCATCACCTCGTACTTCGACTCGCTCACGCACGTCGACTTTGCGCGCGCCGGGTCCGTCGCGACCCGTACCTTCACCGTCCCGCCGGGGATCGTTCTCCACGGGCGGCGAGGTCCCCGCGGAGCACGACGTGCCCGTCGCCCACACCCTGGAGCCCGAGCTGCGCCGGCTGGGCATGCCGACGCGCATGGTCAAGGGCAAGGTCTGCTTGGGGGCGAACGAGAGCGGGGAGGGCGCCGAGGGGTATACCATCTGCAAGGAAGGGGAGGTGCTGGACTCGCGGCAGACGAGGTTGTTGAAGCTCTTTAGCGTGTGCATGAGCGAGTTCAGGGTGGGGCTGCTGGCGTATTGGAGCGCGGCGAGCGGGGAGGTGACGGAGTTGGAAGAGGGCAAAAGTTTAGGGAGGGGTTGAAGAGGGGGAAGGTGGGAAGGAGAGCGGCGGGGATGCAATGGAGGAGGATGAAGAGGATGATGAGTAGCGGGGTAATTGGGTTTGTTTCTGTGTGGGTTTCATTGTGCATAATAGGGTACTTTTGCATGATACCATAGCTTTTTGATGGCTGGGTTTCGGGTACTGGCGTCAGGACGGGGGGCATAAAAAGACACAGAATAGAGCATTTCCTGTCAAAAGTCACTTTGGAGAGTCTACTGCTGTGGTGCTACGGACGACCTGACACTCGGCTATTTGTGAACCGCTCCTTGCACTGAGGCATGACAACTCAGACTAGACGCCCAAGCAACTCTCTCCAGGCCAGGAGTAGGAAAGAAACAAGAGTCCCTACCTCTGACCTTACCTTCCTCGCAATTTTCATTGTGAATAATGTGTGATTACGTATAAACCGTCTCCCCTCGCTCCGTTTGTTTTTCTTACAACAATGCCAGGGACTAAAATAAATACAAGACGGAAAAAAATGATTACCTTCCCGCGAGCTCTCTCCTCTCGCTCGACGGCGCTAGGAATCAAGGTAGGCATGGTATGGAAGTGTTCCAACTGGATGATCGATCTGAGCCGGTTGGGTTCGGTGCAAAGACCAGTTACCAGCATCCAGGTGGAATCGGCCGTTTCGAGACCCTTAATTCCCACATGCTAACAGTGGCAGGGAAAGTGACGAGACGAGAGGTTACCTTGCCCATAACTGACTTGACTTGGCGGAATCCGCTGCTTGCTGCCGGAGTGGTGTCCTGAACTGGTTGGAGAGATCTTTGGTGGTGACGAAAACGCCGGCTTACCCTCATTTTCGAACCGAAGACGAGAGAAGTGATGACGACGATGAAAGTGAAGAAGTGATACCCACCACAAGACCCCTAATGAAGGTGATGATGTATGTATCGCTCACCAGATCTTGTCGTCAGTACGCAGCAGTTCTCAGTAGCGCCGCAGCTTCCTCGGGTCCTCGTAGCCGCCGTCGTACCCGCGCTTCCTAGAGTCGTCGTGGTCCCTGGGCCGGTCATAGTCCCTGCTGCCGCCGTGGTACCCACCATTCTCGCCGCCGCGCGCCGGGATGGGCTCCATGTTGCTGCCAGACTGCCTCGGGTTGCGGTCGCGGTAGCCGCCTCGCCTCCCGATCTGTCATCATATGAGCGCGAGCTGCCGCCGTCACGGCCATACCCACCGCCACCAGGGCCATCCCGTCTGCTGTCGCGACCACCATAGCCGCCGCCTGGCCCGCTGGGCGCGTTGGGCGGCCGCCGTTGGGACCACCAAACCCGCGATCACGTCCGCCATACACACCACCGCCGGGACCACCAGGGCCGGAACGGTATCCACGGTCACCGCCAAAACCACCACCGCCACCCCTGAACCCGCGATCGCGTCCTCTGAAGCCGCCGCCAAAGCCGCCGCGGAACCCACCGCCGAATCCGCCGGGACCCATGGGCCGGGCCATGGCAGCCTTGGTGTACCCGCGACCGCCGAGACCCCCGCCCAGGCGGCGGGGCTTCCAGCCCTTCACTGTTCTGCCCCGCTCGACATCAACCTTGATGCGGCGGTCCTTGATGCGGATGCCATCACACCCGTCCAAAGCAGCTAGATTGTGCATGGCCAGGGTGCGCTCGTGTCAGTAAGGCCTTACCCATTGAAAATGATACTACCTTTGCGGTATACGGAGGGGAACATAGGGGAGGGGATAACAATAGAAGTGGACAGGACTGGCAAGCTTGAGGGCCATTGTGTGTGTCCTTGGGGTGGTGGTGGGCTCCGGCAAGCGGCGGGCGGGTGGCAGAGTATGTATCGGAATCAAAGTAGTGGCAGCATTACCTCTCATGTCTTTCTCACGCTCGAAGACTACGAAGCCATAGCCGCGGTGAGGTTTCTGTTTTTTGTTGCCTTTCTCGTGGGCGTGGGTGTCGCGAATGATGCGGATCTGTGGAGGTCAGCAACGTATTCCAGCAGCAGGAAAAGGGGGAAACGTACGCGCTCAATCGGCCCAAACCTCCCAAACTCGCGCTCCAGATCCTTCTCATCCGCATTGTAGTCCAGTCGCGCAACAATCAGCGTCTTGAACGCATCGCCGCGGATGTTCGGGTCTTCGTGCGGGTTATCTATCCATCATCATCAGCACACGTCCCCGACCCATCCAGCCGCCTCCACGAATACAATTCTTCGGCCCCTCAGTAAGCAACTTCTCACCTGGGTCGACTTCTCGCGCTTCTTGCGGTCGCGCGCCTCGAGCCAGCTCTCGGTCGGGTGGTACTCGTACTCGCGCTCGTACTGTGCCATCGCCGGCAGAACTCGGCGAGCCCGGACACGGCGGCCGTCCTGCGCTGCTCGGGCGGGTGGTCACACGGTGGGACCCAGCGCAGCGGCGGACGCGGCGCGAAGAGCGCCAGGAGATTGGGCGGGAGGCGGTCCGTCATTTCGAGGGAGCCGTTGTATGTGTTTTGGTTGAGATTGAAGTTCCTGAGTATCCACGACGAGCTTGCTCTCGCTGGTTGTGGTATGATGCCTGGTGTGGATTGATTCCGGGTAATTTCTTTAAGCTGAGCAGCACCAGTAGACGTGTTCGCCGCCCTGAGTTATGTTGTCGCGATGGGCGGGGGAGTTGCTAGTTGATGAACCAGCAGCATGCAGTCGCGAGAAATTGGGGAGCTCGCGATGGGTGAAAGCATGCCTGGCCTTGTCGAGTTGATCCGTGCACAGGAACCAGTAC